>JAQGDG010000408.1:0-160708 GCA_029844215.1 Przewalskia tangutica
CCTTCATCATATATACATAAATACCCAACGCTATCTTTTATAAACTCCCCGCCTCACAACAAGCTTCTATTGCAGATCTTCTTAAGATTTACAACAATCTATGATTTCGGACAGGTTCCCGCCGCGTATACAATTCTCCTGAATGTACAAGAATCTCTAGCAACTCAGTGGAACACATACCAAAAGATAAGGTTTTCTGGAGAAACGGAGCTTCCCAACACGTCGAACGTGATCTCATAAGCTGGGATCGACAAATGAGCGACGCACTTACTCGCCAGATGTAACGCACCGGCGAGCGTGGGTCAAGATAACAGTACCAAGCACAGTGAACCGTAGAGCATCAGAATGAAATCATAATAGTCTATATAGCGAGAGAGCATGTATGATAACCAAACTACGATTCGCAACATAGAAGCGATGCATGTCGGAAGTCGGACTCCATACAAAGTGTCCTCGTGCGTGAACTCCTTCCTCTTTGCCCGGCGATCTAAGTACAAATCATGTGATCATTATGCCGAGTCTACGGCCGTCTTATGGACCCGATATGAAAAAGGGGTGAATCGTTCGGTTAAATCAGCGGAAGCTTGCTGCCGTGGTGAAGTGGAACACGTTCGGATCAAACCGTGTCGAAGTGAAATACATTCGGGGATGAACGGTCCTCCAAGTAGAAATACATTCCGGATGAACCGGTTACCTCCAAGTGATATACATTCGGGATAAACCGTGGTCAAGTCGAAATATACATTCCGGATGAACGGTTCGCCAGTGAAATACATTCGGATGAGCCGGTAATCAAATGTGATATACATTCGGATAAACGGTAGTCAAGTGATACCGCATTCGGATGAACCGTAAGTCGGAGAGTAGAACCAGTGTCTACACAACAAGGCTATCACACGTAACATGATCAAGATTTCGCAGCACCAACTGTAGTATAAGCCAAGTTACACCGACTCAAAAAGTACTTTCATTTTATACTTCAAAGTCGGATTTTTAACCCAGCAAAGTACTGCGATCGTTAAATTCCTTTAAGATCCGTTTCTTTTACTTGGCACGCAGTACAGTGATATAAAAATAGAGTGGTAACGTTGTTAAATGTAAACCAAAATGCTTTCCTTTGTAAAATCGAGTAACAACTTACATTTCCAAGCGTTGAAGTTTATGATTTCGAATGCCGAGTTTCTCATTTTAGAAAAAGGTTTACGTAGTTCATAGTTTTTTAGTCTGCTTTAAAACATAATTCTCCTTTAACGTTTTGAGAAACCTATGTCTTATAAGTGAGTAGGTTATTCTTGTTATAATCAATCTTATTAAGCGACCGTGATCTAGGGGAAATGTAATATCATTTTGTCTCGTCTTAGCTTACATGCGAGATGGAGGTTTATCTACTGGGTTTTAATAATACTTCTTTGAGTCGATACATTTTCCTTTTAATGCTGAGCATTTGCGGTGGTTTGTCGATACGTTACGATTTCGAAATCAGTACAAAACGATTCTTAAGCCGTTATCTTAACTTCCCATAAAGCTAGTATAACTCTTAAGCTTCCAAAAAACCAGTAATACTCAATTCTTTCAAAGCGATTCATAAATCTTTTGAAATCTTGGTCACTGTTCTTTATTAACGTATCAAGCGATTTATTATTCAAATCGATTTACCTTTTAAAACCACTGAAAGTAATAATGCTTATCCACGTAAAGCTATTATAACCAACTTCCCGTAAAGTCGTTATAACACTTTATATTTTACACATCAATCAAATCATTTGCATCGTACGCTATAAATGCAAATCTTACATAGTTCCATAGTAATATCATGCTTTGCAGAAGAGAGATAGGAAGAGGTTCGTCGTAGTACCTCGCGGCGATTATCGACTAATGACAAGAAAGCGCTCCAAGTACCTCGGCGAAACCGTTCAGCAGTGACATCTGGAGTCAAGAAGATCACCCACACAGCGATGCTACAACCTATAGAGCCCTGGCGCTGTTAATACCTTTAGATCCCGGCGTGAATATTACGAAGAAATTCGGCATACACGTCCCCATGTGATGGCGTAAATCTCTCTCTATCGAGGCCGGCTACCAAGCCAACCGGAGAAGTTAACACGTCTGACCGGGCGTGTACAATTCTACTACTACAGCAATGCTACAAATCTTATGTCTGATCTATGTAATTCTGATTCGTTCTCTTATTTAAATTGAACTTAAGTCGCTTGAGAAGACATTGCGTAAGTATTATTAGAATAAGTCAAATGACATTGCCGCACAATTATAATGTTAGGTTCTATATAGTATACTTCAACTATATATTCCTACAACATGTAATTTCCAATTACAATAGAAGGTCGAAGATATTTACCTCAATGCCCAGAAATTATCCAAGTTATAAGTCGCTCACGAACAAGGTTTAGCTCCTGCTCCGTGCGCTCCAAAACGCTCCGAGAAACCCTTAAGTGTCTACACAACTTCTACTAAATACTTCAACTACGGGTGAAGATTTTCCTTAGGTTTCGTTTAGTAGCTAAGGAAGGTATAATAGTATTTTAAGACTTCCGTATAAAAGGTACTTTGGAAAGTACTACAAGGTATTTGGCTAAAGTATTTTGGGCATTATAACGATACTAGTAGAATACATTTCTACCGAGGGTAGTATTTTGACTAGCACAACTAGGCTGGGGGTTGCTCTGATTTGAGCCTTTAGGCGGGGGGGCTCTCGGCCAAGGGCTCTCAAAGGGGGGTGTGGTGGGCGAACTACACAGGAGGAGGAAGAGAACTTCAGACTTAGGAAGATTTTTGGATGAAGAAGTCTTCCAAAGGGTGGGGTATTTATAGGTCAAGCAAAGGCCAACCAATGGCCAAGATGCATCCAAGTGTATAGCAAGTGTAGGCTGATTCCCACCATGTGTACCTTATCCATCTACCACACAACTTGCACAAAATATCCTACCAACTAAAGCTCTCTTTTAGTCACCATTACCGCCACTCAAGGCCAATGGGGTGACACATGTCACCTCCCGTTGGTCCAAAATGTTTCGTCTCTAAAATTCCGCAAAAATTATAAATGACATAGCCGGAAATTCCCTACGAAAGTGGTGAAAGCGTTTTAAAAACGACTCTAACAGGTGTTGTGCACAAAAAGAATTCGCCAAGCCTAAAGAAGTTGAAAATTTCTCGTCGTCCCCACGTACATACTCTGGAAATACGGGGTATAACATTCTACCCTCCTTAGAAACATTCGTCCCGTATGTTCCTTCTCAAGACGGATAAAGGTAAATTTCTTCTAATAAGTTGCCAACGCCTGGCCACTAAACAACATATGCACGCAAATACTTATATCGAGTCACGAGAAAACACCTCTAACATCACAAACTTTTTGTCACTTTGCCGCGAGGTTCTAGTGTCACTCCGCGATAACAAGCGATGCCGGACTGCGTGCGATTCTGAGGTCTAAAATATACATCCTTCGCACCTTATCACTTTACAAGAAATGATCGTATCTTTGCTCGCAATACATGCTCGCCTCTGCCCTTACTCGTCGTACTTTCTCGAACTCTTGAACTCTTTTAGCATCGTACCACACTTTAGTTTCGAAACTTGAGTCACTACCTCCCAACTTGGTCATCCTACTAGCCTCGATCTTCCTTAAGGCTATTCCGGCCTTCACGATCTTACGGTCAGACGTATCCACGAACTCATACGATGGTCATCAAAACTTGGGCCTAGCACCTGGTGACCCTACCACTGGCGGGACCACCCGCTGACCCTCTTCATTAAGCTACGGTTGACACGCAACACGCCACAACCTCGACCCTCCACACGCCAACTCTCTTGTTTCTCGATCCGGAACAACGCGCTAAATCACATCATGAAAGATACCACTTTCATTTACCCAACCAGAGACTTATCACCTGATATCTTCTAGGCATAAAATGCACTCGACAAGGATCACTCGCAAAATCTTGTACTCAAGCGGCGCACATCTAAGGTCTCAATCAGTAATATTCTAAGGTTCATCATTTTCACCCTCGGGCTTACCTTTTCCCCAACTAGGTTCCTAAATCACATTTAGCACAAAGCTATCCGAGCATAACACTTAACACATTAACATAACATCAAAACATACAAGCCTCTAGATGGTTAAGGATATACAAGCTACGCTCGCTCTAATCGTGAAGTGCACTGCAGGCGCGTAACTGTAGGCGATGAACACACCAGCGATCCGGTAAGGCTGCGCCAAGTACCTCTCCTATAAGCACGTCTTCGTCCACATGGCTGACGGCCGCGAGTGAAGCAAGCACCAAAAAAGACGACATTCCCGGGATGATGTTTGCCATCGTGCACCTGAGGACATGAATCCATTGGCTAGCACTCGCGTATACTGTGAACGAAGCCCTGGAGCTCGACTGGCCCCGATACCACCAAGCCGATCGAGGGGGACCCTCTATCTTGGTGGAGGTACATAACTAGGATTTCTTGAGGCGGTCCGCCTCGAAAGTTACCAAAGGACCTGCTGTTAAGCCTGCTCGCCGATCTCGTCGTTAATTGACCTCTCGTGCCTCGCGTCCTAGTGCATGAGCTTGCGTGCGGGCAATGTCATGCCATTGAAGAGCTACACCCGTACAAGCCTCTGCTAAATAATCGTCGGCCCGGCGTAGCGGTGTGCTCGGTCCTCCATATCCGCTATTCTGGCGGGAACATACCGAGCTAATGAGTCGAACTCCACGTTGTACTCTCTAACCGGCGTGCCCCGCCAACGTCAAAAATCTGTCGGCCCGAGCCCTCCTCATCTGGAGAGGCAAGAAATGTGCAAGAAATGCCCCTGAGAACTCGTCCCAAATGCTGGAAGTGCATGCTCTTCCGGGACAGCCTCCGAATCAAACGATCAATGCGGATCACGCGGTGATGCGAACCAAATACCACCGACTCTGCCTGCGAGGCTCTGATCACTCATGATCATTTGTAGCTGTCGGATAAACTCGAGGGTCGTCCTCGGCTCGATCCATAGAACAACGGAGGCTACAACTCAGGAAGTCACGTAGCCTCAAACTGTCTGCTCGGGGGTGTACTACAGGTGCTGCTGGAACTGGAACTGCTGCGTCCAGCCTATCCTCATATCTGGCCACGACCACGGCCAGATCGACCATCTCCTTGTACCCCGTCTCGTGGCTCAGCTCGGACCTGAGGCTCTTGCTGTAGTCTCGGCAGCCGCTGTGGCTCTAAACTTCGCTTTGGTCTTTGGCGGCGTCGCGAAACCCGCCGGAAGCAACTCAGTCTCTGAGGCTGCTGCGCCACCGTACTCTGCATCTCGCTAACGCCTCCGCCAGTGCGCTTGCCCATCTGGGCTGGGTTGCCTACGCGGAGGCATAAGCCCGAGTAAAGGAAATGAATCCGTCCGAGGGGTCCAATTTATCCCACAGCTCTAAGGCACGATCTCAGAATGAGAAGAATGGAAACCAATCCTAAATGGCCTGCAGCCTCCTGATTATAGATGTGGTGCACAACACACCGATAATCAAGACTCTACTAGACACGGTCTGTAGACACTTTCAGAGACTAAGCGCTCACGATACCACTTTGTCACGGCCGAACGGGCCGTGGTAGTGCCTACCGGGCACCTAGTGATACAACATCGAGAGAAAATCGAAATAAAAAAACATGAATTAAGAGACAAGATAAATAAGCAGCAACCAAAGCAGTTGCCTTCATCATATATATACATAAATACACGAGCGATTTATCCTTTTACAAACCACCTTACAGCGGTTCTATGACCTAAGATTTACAACAACTATGGCGGAGCGGGCCGCCATACCACAGATGTCACGAGAACCTACAACTCGGGAACACATGCAAAAGATAAGCCTCGGAGAAAGCGGAGCTTGTGCCAATGAATGTGATCCTATGGCGGGGATCGACTATCGATGTACCTTTACTGCGGCATGAACGCGGCCCGAAGGAGAGTCGATTACAGCAGTACCAAGTATGTGGCGTAAGATCTTTGTAATGAAATCATAATAGTCTATATAAAGCGGGAGACATGTATGATAACCAAACTCTGATTCCTGACATAGAAGCGATCATGTCAAGTCGAGGACTCACGCCTACAAAGTCATCCTCACGTGGAACTCCTTCCTCACCGCCGCGATCTAGGTACAAATCATGTGATCACGTATAACGTGTCTCGGCCCATCTTATGGACCCGATATAGAAAAGGTGGAATCGTTCCGGTTCGTCCAGCGAACCGGTAGTCGAGTGGAACACATTCCCGGATGAACCGGTAGTCAAGTGAAATACATTCCCGGATGAACCGGTCCTCAGTGAATACATTCGGATGAACCGTCCTCAGTGATATCGTTCGGATAAACCGTAGTCAAGTGATATACATTCCGGATGAGCAGGTCCTCGAGTGAAATACATTCCCGGATGAGCCGGTAATCAGTGATATACATTCGGATAAACCGGTAGTCAAGTGATCTGGCATTCCGGATGAACCGTGATCGAGTAGAACACGTGGCCTTACACAACAAGGCTATCACACGTAACATGATCAAGTTTCATAACAACAAGTATAAGCAAGTTACCCGACTCGAGGTACTTTCATTTTTATATCAAAGTCAGGATTTTAACCTTAAAGTACTCGTCAGTTAAATTCCTTTTAAGATCCATTTCTTTTACAAGGTCACCCGATACGTAGTATAAAAATAGAGTGACTAACATTGTTAAGTAAACCAAAATGCTTTCCTTTGTAAAATCAAGTAACAACCTTATTTTCCAAGCGTTCAAGTTTGCCCAATTTGAATGCTCAAGTTTCTCATTTTAGAAAAAGGTTTAGTAGTTCATAGTTTTAGTCCTTTAAAACATAATTCTCCTTTAAGCGTTTTGAGAAACCTATGTCTTATAAGTGAGTAGGTTATTCTTGTTTATAATCAATCTTATTAAGCGACCATGATCTAGGAAATGTAATATCATTTTGTCTCATCTTAGCTTCTATGCGGATGGAGGTTTCTCTGGTTTTAATAATACTTCTTTAGTCAATACATTTTCCTTTATTAGCAGCTGCGATGGTTTGTCGATACACATTCGATTCAAATCGATAAAACATTCTTAAGTAGTTATACCTAACTTCCCATAAAGCTAGTATAACTCTTGGCTTTCAAAACCAGTAATACTCATTCTTTCAAAGCGATTCATAAATCTTTTGAAATCTTCAAGTTCTTTATTAACACATATCAAGCGATTATTATTCAAATCGGTTACCTTTAAAACCACAAAGTATGTGCTTATCCACGTAAAGCTATTATAACCAACTTCCCATAAAGTCGTTATAACACTTTATGTTTTACATCAATCAAATACATTTAGCACGTATGTCGTCTACCGTACTACATAGTTCACACATATCATGCTAGAAGAGATAGGAAGAGGTTCACATACCTCGCGGCGATTATCGACTAATAGCAAAGCGCTCCAAGTACCTCAAACCATCGGCGACACTCTCCAAGAAGATCACTCCACACGCAGTACTCTGACCTATAGAGGCCCAAAGCGCCTATTAATACCTTTAGATCGGCGTAGAATATTCTACAGAAAATTGGCCCGACACCTCCCCACAACAGCGTAAATCTCCTCTCTATCGAGGCGGCTACCAAGCCAACCGGGGAATTAACACGTCTGACCGGGCGTGTACAATTCTACTACAGCAATGCTACACAAGTCTCATGTCTGATCCTATGTAATTCTGATTCGATTCTCTTATTTAAATTCGGGCTTAAGTCGCAAGACATTGCTGTAAGTATTAATCAGCTTAAGTCAAAAGACATTGCCGCACAATTATAATGTTCAGTTCTATATATAGTATACTTCAACTATATATTCCTGACATGTAATTTCAATTACAATAGAAGGTCAAGATATTTACCTCAATAAGCCCAAAATTATCCAAGTTATAAGTCGCTCACGAACAAGGTTTAGCTCCTAAGTGCGCTCCAAAATGCTCCAAGAAACCCTTAGAAGTGTCTACACAACCTACTAAATACTTGACTACGGGTGAAGATTTTCCTTAGGGTTTCGTTTAGTGGCTAAAGGAAGGTATAATAGTATTTTCCGGGCTTCATATAAAGGGTACTTTGGAAAGTACTACAAGGTATTTGGCTAAAGTATTTTGGGCATTATAACGATACTAGTAGAATACATTTCTACCAAGGGGGGTAGTATTTTGACTAGCACAACTAGGCTAGGGGGGGGGGTTGCTCTCGGCTAGAGCCACTAGGCAAGGGGGGGGCTCTCGGCGAGGGCTCTCAAAGGGGAGGTGTGGTGGACGAACTGCAGGGAGGAGGAAGAGAACTTCAAGACTTAGGAAGATTTTGGATGAAGAAGTCTTCCAAGGTGGGGTATTTATAGGTCAAGCAAAGGCAACCAATGGCCAAGATGCATCAAGTGTATAGCAAGTGTAGGCTAGATTCCCACCATGTACCTTATCCATCTACCCGCAGCTTGCACAAAATATCCTACCAACTAAAGCTCTCTTTTCGTCACATTACAGCCCACTCGAGGCCAATGTGAGGTGACACATGTCACCCTCCCGTTGGTCCAAAATGTTTCGTCTCTCGGAAAATTCCGCAAAATTATAAATGACATAGCGGAAATTCCCTACGAAAGGCGTGGCGTTTAAAGAAAACGACTCTAACCGTGTTGTGCACAAAAGAATTCGACGGCCTAAAGAAGTTCGAAATTTCTCGTCGTCCCCAGCGTACATACTGAAATACGAGGGTATAACAAGAATTGTGATTAGAAAAGCGGTAGAGACAGTATATCCTTAACCTCTAGAGTTTTGTATGCTTGTTATGATGATGTGTTTAGTGTTATGTTCGGATAGCTTTGTGCTAAAATGTGATTTAGAAAACTGTTAGTGTAGAAGGGTAAGCACTGGGGCATGGTAAGTGTGAACCTTAGACTATTTCACGATTGAGACCTTAGAGGTAAGGTAAGGTCGCTTGTGTAAAAGATTTATTCTATGTTTGACCTTTATCAGTGTGTAGTTTCGTGGAGTTATTGTGGGAATTCCTTGGGTTGTGTAAAATGGAAGTGGTAGCTTTCATGACTTGAATAGGTAAGATTGTTCCGGATCGTGGAACAAGAGTGTGGCGCGGTGGTGGGGTCGGGTTGAGGACCATTCGCGGGTCAACCCGCATCCGGTTTGGTGGGGTCGATTCGAGGTAGTCCCGCCAGGTGGTAGGGTCACGAGGATGCTAGGCCCGAGTTTAGTTAACCATCGTATGAGTTCGTGGATGCGTTCGACCATAATCGGTTCGTGAAGGCCGAGGATGGCCTTGGCGGAAAAGTGAAGCTAGTAAGATGACCAAGTTTGGAGGTAGTGACTCGCGGTTGAGAAGCAAGCGATGGTGAAGTATGGCACGCCCCGAGACACTAGAACCTCAGGAATCGCATGCAGTTCGGTACCATTTGTTGGGTCGCCGGAGTGACACTAGAACCTCGCGGCAAAGTGACAAAAGTGGTATCGCACGACGAGTAAGGAAGGAAGAGAACGTGTGTTATTTCGTGGCCGAGCTGTGGCGTTGGCAACTTGTTAGAGGAACTTTATTGTTATCCGACTTGAGAAGGAACATTCGGGACGAATGTTTCTAAGGAGGGGAGAATGTTATACCCCGTATTTCCAGAGTATATACGTAAGGACGTACGTACGAGAATACGACTTTAAAATTGGAAAGGAAGAAAGATGTGATTTTTCGACGGAAAAGTTTCCGGATTTTGTGAAGGAAAAAGGTTCGTTAATGGGAATTGGATTCCCAGATTTGGTATTCGGACTTCTTGGAATATTAGAGAATTTTGGAATTTTATTTTCGGAAATGGTCACGTGGGGCCCACGGGAGAAATTTACGGTTTTGTGGGGCCCGCTTTGTTTTTGAGATTTTGGCCATTATGGATATTTTCGGAAGATGAAATATTTTGGACGAGTAGGAGGCGACACGTGTCACCCTAGGTGGCTCTTGGCCGAAATCCTTGGACAAATGGCAAGACAAGTGGCCTTGTCTTGCAAGATATTTTTAGCTTGGACAAGTGGCTTGTGGGGCCCACACACACTTGTCCCCAATCTCAACCACACACTTGCCTTCATCCTAACCCTTGGTGGTCTTATATATACACCCTTAGTTGATGAAAACTCCCACACTTAACCATTTCAAGACTTGACAAAATACTCTCTCCTTGAGCATTGCTTCCGGCCAAGACCTTGTTCTTGAGCAAAGATTTGTCCAACAATTCTTAAAACTCTTAAGTGTTCTTCCCTAAAGTGTTAGGAAGATTTTGTACCAAGTGTTGGAGAAGATTTCACACCCCTAACCTATTCTTGATGCCTTGGCCGAAAGTTCCAAGTTTGGAACCCTAAGTGTTCTTCACTTTTTGGAGTTGAATCTTGAAGAGGAGTTGGTTAGGAGCTTCATGGGTTGCTTGTAGCGGATTGGAACGTAAAGATTTGGAGCTAAGACTTGCTTGGAGCGATATTAAGTTCTTGGATAGATTTTGGGCTATTTGAGGTAGTAAATCTTAACCTCTTTGTGATTTGGTAATTTTTACATATATTATAAGTATATATGGATTATATAATATATGGAGTAAAGTTTGGAAAGAATGGATCTTGTTAACTTGTTAAAGAAAGGATTGGTAGTTTGCCATTAAAATGGTAAAACATATCCAACGTATCAGCGTATCTTACTTGTGAAGAAGTAATTAACAAAGTAACTATAACTTATATTAAGAATGGAAATATAAGTTGGATGACTAATGAGTAAGTTGGATAAGTAAAATGGACAAATTTGCCAAGGACCCCAACTTAAGGATTGTATTTACTTTGGACATGATTTACTTTGTGTATTTACATTGGTTTGTATTTACATTTCTGGGGAAGATTTTTCAATCGCGTTAGTTTGGGCGTGTGATCCACTTTTTAATTATTGTATTGTTATGAAGGCGTGATAGTAAACGCGTTACGGTTGGCGCGTAATCCCCTTCTTTTACTTATTGTTGTTATGAAGGCGTGATAGTAAACCGTTACCGTTTGGGCGTGTAATCCCTTCTTTATGTTGTTTAATTTTGCGCTTATATATGGTATATATATTACGGTTATTCGGGCCTGAGAAAGATAGAAAAGTGAGTAAAGCGGGGAGAGTCTTGCCGAATTTTACGTAGAATATGGAACCGCGGTTAGAAGTTAATAGGCGTTTGTGGCCTTATAGGTGGAAGTACTACGAGTGGCGTATTCTACTTGAAGAGTGGAAAAGGCTAGCCGTTCTGATCTTGTGAGCGTTTTGCTTATTGTCGATAATCGTCGCGAGGTATGTGAACCTCTTCCTATCCTTCTAGCATGATTCTTTGTAAACTATGTAGTGCGGTGGCGTACATGTGCTAAATGAGTTGGTTGGTTTAAAACATGGGTGTTATAATAGCTTTATGGGAAGTTAGTTATAACGACTCTATGTAGGTAAGATTGGTTTATTGATTGTAGAAGTTAAGAGACTTGATCTTGAAAGATAAGAGACTTAACTTGTTTTACTTGGTAATTAACATTTTGTTAAAAGTGTTGTGAAACCTCATTCATGAGTAATGAGTACTTGATTTTAAAAAGAATAATGTTTTATTGATTTGGAATGAGAATAAGTGTCGAACAAACCACAGCGCTAATAAAGGAAAGTGTATTGACAAATAACAAATTGTTATTAAAACCAGTAGAAACCTCCATCTGCATAGAAGCTAAGATAAGACAAAATTGTATTACATTTCCTAGATCATGGTTGTTGTAACAAGATTGTTGTAAACAAGAATAAACGGCTCACGACAAGACATATGTTACTCGATTGTTTTAAAAGAGATTAAGACTATGAGTTATGAAACCTTTCTAAAATGAGAAACTTGAGCATTTGAAATTAGGCAAACTTGAGCGTTTGGAAAATAATGTTGTTACTTGATTTTACAAAGGGAAGTATTTTAGTTTACTTAAAAGATAGTCACTCTATTTTATGCTACGGGTATTATGTGACTTTTGTGAAAGAAACGGATCCTTTAAAAAGAGTTAATGTCGTAGTACTTTAGGTTAAAACCCAGACTTTGATACGAAATGGAAGTACCTTGAGTTGTGTGTAACTTTCCTATGCTTGTTGTTGTGTAACTCGCCTATGCTTGTTGTGATAGCCTTTGTTGTGCAAGTGTTGATATCAGGTGACTTCTTGGGAAGGAGTGGATCTTTTTATAAAAGTCTAGAAGTATGGTAATTTGCTTGAGCTTGTTTGTGATAGCCTGGTTGTGCGGTATATTGTTGTTGGTGTCACATGGACATGTCTACACCGATGCATAATTCCGGGGGCGTGTGGCCATGCGGCGGGGTTGATCACCCAGTATTATTGTTGTTAATGTCACATGGACGTGTCTACACCGATGCAGAATTAGGGGCATGTGGCCGTGGGGCATTGTTATTATTGTTGCATCATGGACATGTCTACACCGATCTGAATTCCGGCATGCGGCCGTGATGCGAACATGATTGATGTTGGGCGTGAGACCCATAGTTATATTTGAGTGATGACTTGAGGCGTGAGTCCTGATGGACATGGCTTTTATGTGGTGAATCTTAGTTTGGTTATCATACATGTCTCTGCTTTATTTAGACTAGTATGATTTCATTTCTGATTTTTCTGATTTCACATACTTGGTACTGTTGTCTTGACCTCCTTCGGCTGCGTTCATCTGCATGGTAGAGTACATCTGTAGTGGATCCTCGCTCATAGGAACACATTCGGCGTATTGGGAAGCTCCGTTTCTCAGGCTTATTCTTTGGTATGTGTTCCACTGAGTTGTAGGTTCTTGTACATTCGGGGTATGGCGGGGCCACTGTCCGTCATGGTTGTTGTAAATCTTAAGGTCTGAAATCTTTGTTGTGGGTAGGGTTGTAAAAAGTTAAACTATTCGGGTTTATGTATATAACCGTAAGGCAATTATTTTTAGTTGCTTTGTTTATGATCATATATCTTGTTTCATGTTTATGTTTTATTTTCCGCTGGTTTTCTCTGATGTTGTATCACTAGGGTGCCCGGGGTAAGGCACCAGTCACGGGCCCGGGATCGGGTCGTGACACCTGGAGCTTGGACCGACTCCTAAATACCTTGTGGGGTCCAATATCCCACCTGTGAACTGCGGGGGTATGTACTGGGTAGGCTGGGACGAATATCTCACTCGCTGCTGAGGTTGCTCGTCCAAAAACTCACCGGGATAACTAACCGGTCTAGCCCACTTACGCTGATCTCCGCGTTGGCCCTCTACCCTCTGTACACCTGTTTGTACTGGCCAAATAACCTCCTGCTGATGAAATTGTAGCACCGCTATCTTGGTCAATAACATAACTGCTTCCCTCATGACCCTATAGTCTTCTCCTAATTGAGAAACTGGAGGCGTTGGTGCTGGGGCCCCAAAACTCAGCGCGAAGAACTCGCCATTGCGAACAACATCCAGATACCACAGGCATAAGCCCTATCAACTTACGAGTCGACTAGTAGCTCTGCTACTCATTTGCCCTACCAGCGTTGTTGCCCTCTCGAGGCATAAGCAGAACACAAAATTGTGTCAGAGAGGAATTATCTTACTAACACAGCTCTATGGCACGATCTTAGAGTGAGAAGAATAGAAACCAACTCCTAAATGTCCTGTAGCCTCCTGTTTATGGGTGTGGCGCGCAACACACCGATAATCAAGTGTCACAGCCCGAACCCCGGGCAGTGGTAGTGCCCTACACAGGCACCGCTACCATAACAATACAAGTAAGGCTGAATCGAAATAACACCTCTTTTTTTAAAAACAAGCGTCGTGCAAGGGCAAAGCCAAGGCTGCCATATATACATAAACTAAAGACACTACACCGCATACGAGTCAATCCCACATATGAATACAGACCTCTAGGAGTTAAACTGAACTATGACGGGACAAGGCCCCGCCGTACCCAAAACTATACAAAGCATGTACTGAAGAACATATAACAAAGATAAACTCCGGAATAGAAGGAGCTTATCCAAAACCCTGAGCAGGATCCTACACCTGCCGATCACCGAATCTGCACCTAAACTGCGGCATGAGCGCGGCCCGAAGGAGGTCGATGCGAAGAATGTACCAAGTATGTGAATAGTAAATGCGTAATAAAATCATAGCGATCTAAATAACACGGAGACATGTATGATATCCAACCTACGATCATAACACATAGCGGTCATATCAAGTCGGGACGCGAGCCCTCAAAGTCATTACTCAATATAACCATGGGTCTCACGCCCGTAATATCAATCATGCGTGGAATCCTTCCTCATCGCCGGCGATCCATGATGTAATAACACCAATAAGGATACATGAACACCAAGTCCCACCTGTGTCCTCGATACTCGTGGTCCCGTGCCGGAATCCCACCTCGTAAAAGCATGACCATAGGGTAACACAAACAAATCCGGGACATATATGATAATCAAAATACAACACATTGTGCCTTACTAACAATGAGAGTAAGCGAGTATCCTTACAATATAAACTAGGAAGCTCGTTATCAGCGGGACCGTCCGCCCGCGGTATCGTTTAGCAATCCTATTCACGAGACTATTTCACCCGCATAGGTCGCGTGGACCCGCGTGGTATTCTCGCGATAAGTGGACCCGCCCGCGTGGGACTATTTCACCCGCGTAAGCCGCTTTCGGACCCGCATGAGGTATTCCTCGCATAGGACTATTTCACCCGCATAAGCCCTTACGGACTCGCATGAGGTATTCCTCGCATAGGCTGGACCCGCCCGCATGGGACTATTTCACCCGCATAAGCCCCACGGACTCGCATGAGGTATTCCTCGCATCGTGGGTAGCAAATCCACGGAATTATGCAAATGCCACAAACCCGGGGAATGACCCCGAAACGACTGATATACCAATAGCACACAACCGGCTATTTCCAGCACACATAGGAAATTCTCAATTAACAAGCCCAAGTACTTATCACGGCATACTTAGACAAATTCTCAATTTATCAAGCCAAAGTACTAATGAAGGCATACATAGAATAATTCTCTTTTAACAAACCAAAGTACTTATCAAGGCACACTTAGAATAATTCTTTTTTAACAAGCCAAAGTACTTATCAAGGCACACTTAGAATAATTCTCTTTTAACAAGCCAAAGTACTTATCAAGGCACACTTAGACAAATCCTCAATTTATCAAGCCAAAGTACTAATTAAGTTATACATAGAATAATTCTCTTTTAACAAGCCAAAGTACTTATCAAGGCACACTTAGACAAATCCTCAATTTATCAAGCCAAAGTACTAATCAAGTTATACATAGAATAATTCTCTTTTAACAAGCCAAAGTACTTATCAAGGCACACTTAGACAAATCCTCAATTTATCAA
Source organism: Przewalskia tangutica (assembly GCA_029844215.1). Taxonomy (NCBI): domain Eukaryota; kingdom Viridiplantae; phylum Streptophyta; class Magnoliopsida; order Solanales; family Solanaceae; genus Przewalskia; species Przewalskia tangutica. The sequence continues at coordinate 15,444 of JAQGDG010000408.1, forward strand.
GCCAAAGTACTAATCAAGTTATACATAGAATAATTCTCTTTTAACAAGCCAAAGTACTACGTACGTACATTCCTTTATAAAAGACTCCTTTCTATGTAAAGCCCCAAGATACTAAGACCCGTAGTATCTAGGCGTGTCTATTTTTCAAAGTAAGTTACTACACTTTTAGAAAACTCATTTCAAAGCTTGAAATCAAGTAACTCCAAATTTTCACAATCTAGGCAACTTATGCCGATTTAATCAAAATAGACAACTTTCTAAACCTTCCATAAAGCCGTTATAACCAACTTCCCATAAAGCCGTTATAACCCTTTATGGTTTTAGACCTATCAATTCCTTCAGTAACCAAGAGACTTATACTATTAAAACCAAGTATCACATACTTACAAATCAAGTTCTCAACTTTCAAAATACTTCAAGTCTCTTAATAGTTAGAAAACAAGTTTTCTTCTACTTTTTAAACCTCAAGTAACTTCACCCTTAACGCAAGTTACTTCTCTTAAATCATGTCATTTCTCCTCTTTTAAATCAAATAAGTAAATCACTCCTTTGACTCCCCTAAAGTCATTATAATGACCTTTAGGTTTTAGAACTAAGGCACTAGCCAAGATTTGAAACCACTTCCTTTTCAAGTCTCTATGTACTTTAAGAAAAATACCTTCACTTTTAAGAATCCAAACTTCCCTAAGAAAATGGATTATACTACTTACAATTTAAACATCAAAGTACACTCAAGGAAGTACATAGAACAAATTCTATTTTAGGCAATCCAAATACAAGCAAGGAATGGATCATTCAAGGAGTAGAACTTACTTTCTTTATTCTAAGGAATCATGCTAGAAGAGGAGATAGTTCACATACCTTTCGCTAATATCCACAAGCTAAGCCGAATATGCCGTGCGTAGAAGTGTCAACCTATAATGGTCACAACAAGACTATCAACTTCTAGTCTCTACGTAGAATAATACTAAGTATACGGTCTCTAATTCTCACGGAAAATCAGGCGGACCTCCTTTGTTTCTACTTACTTTGTCACCTTTTCAGGGCGAATACAATAACCAGCAAGCCACATTTAAGGCGCAAACAACAACCAAACAAAGGGATTACACGCCTTACAATGTAAAATTCGCCAATTCATACGAAATAATGAATATGCCAAAAGCCATTCTCCAACCTGCAGAACAACACTAAGTCTTTTTCAATCCTTCACAATTCCAAGTTCTAAGGTCTAACATGTTATATAGTCTAAACAACCAACAACTACAATTTCCTTCTTTAAACAACATGCGGCGCTTAGACTAATAATCGACTAAATTGAAATCTTAAAGTTAGACATGCTAGATTTGGATTAGGGTTCCAATAGCCGATAAACATATCAAACTTCATACTATATAACTCATGCTTGCTAAAACCATAGCTCTGATGATAAGTAAACCTTAATTGCTACAACGACAAGAATATACCTTTAAAGCCCTTAAAGTTTCCAAGATTCCAAAGTCGCGCCTTAGCAATTCTTAGCTCCTTTCCTTAGGTTCCAATCGCCAAGCACTCCTTAGAGGCCTATGAAGAACCCATATTCAACTTCCAACTTCAAAGTTGAAGAACTCCCTTAGTTTCCGCCTTGCGACTAACGTAAAAATGCGTTTTTTCCGAAATCTTTCTATTGAGATATCCTTACAATACCACAGGGACATTGGGTTAAAGTCTTGTGGCTAATGGATCAAAACTATAAAATTTTTGTGGGAAATTACACTAAGCCGAGAGCTTTCTTGAAGAACACAAGGTCTTCTAATTTCTCTAAGTGTTAAAATGAGCTAGTCTTGCTACTAGTTAGTATATAACACGTATTGGAGGGCTTAGACTTAAACAAATGTGAGGCTAAGATTAAAATCACATGGATCAAGCTTATGTGGCAAGTTGACTAGTCAATTATGTCAAGCTTTGAAGACTTATCTTCCAAGATGTTCAATGACCATATTACCCTCCTCTAATTCGACCAAGACCTCTTATGGGGTGCCACGTGTCGCCTCTCATTCGTCCATAAAATTAGTAACCTCGTGCCCCACAAAAATGTAAAATTTCCTCGGGTGGGCCCAGCATGACCAAATCAGTAAAAATAAATTTCCATATTATTTATAAGTTCCATACTCTTCAAATAATGCATTTTGAGAATCGATTCTCAATAACGAACATTTTTCCTTTCCGACCTTGGAAGATTTTCCGTCGGAAAAACAATTCTTCCTTTCGTACTAATTTCCAAGTATTGTTTCTTACGTACATTCTCTTATACATGTCACGGACTTACGGGGTGTAACATTCTTCCCCTTAGAAACATTCGTCCCGAATGTTCTTAGTCGATTGACAAGCTATACACACTCGGACAATCTCTATACTATGCCTGTCGATCAAAGCGCACAAGACCAGCGATGCCACACATGGCCACCACAACATACGTAAACATATCAATGGACCTTCCGTTCGCGACCCCCTTCTCACAAAACTCGAAGGTTACAGTCTTCCCAAACACGGGATCCTTAGAGGTTCCTTTCTTTCCTTACTAGTCATACTTTCTCGTACTTTCAAACTTATCTAGTACACGTACAAAATCTCAATATCGTTTCTGTTCTCCACTCGTGGAGTTACTAATCAAACCTGACCATTAAGCTACTTGAATTTCCGCTAAGGCTCTTCTCGGTCCTTACGACCTAGTTCCGGTGGAACGCGTCCACAAACTCGTACAACGATTAACTAAACTTGGGCCTGGCATCCCCAGGACCCTATCACTTAACGGGACTATTTCTAACTGACATCACCCGATTCCATACTATCGGTTGACCCGAAATGAGTCTATAACCCGACTCATCGTCACACTTAACTTCTCGTTCTTAGTCTGGAATAAATCTCTCTTATCTCAAGGTACTTCTTACCCTATCCCATATTCACTAGAGGTTCGTCACATAAGCCAAAGTATTTCTACTGTACAATCTTCCCTATTGGTCTTACACTGTCATGGGGCAATTACAACTTGTGAACTTTATACAACTATAGTCTCAGTTCACCTATCATTCTTGTCAACATTCTTACTTCTCACTTACTAATCAAAGTATCCCTACCTCTGGGGTACTATCACTTACAACTGCTAGCACCGCTATCTTGGTCAATAACACAACGGCTTTCCTCATGACCCTATAGTCTTCTCCTAACAGAAGCTGAGGCTCAGTGCTTGGGCCTCAAAACCTGCACGGAAGAACTTCGCCGCTCGCGAACAACATCCGGTGTACCACGGGCATAAGCCCTATCAACTCTCTGAGTCGACTAGTAGCTCTGCTACTCCTTTTGCCACTACAGGCGGCTGTTGCCCTCGCCGGAGGCATCTTGTAACACAACAATACGTCGAGAGGAATTTTCTTACTAACACTACATGGCACGATCTTAGAGTGAAAAGAATAGATCCAACTCCTAAATGTACTGTAGCCTCCTGTTTATGGGTGTGGCGCGCAACACACGGATAATCTAGACTCTACTAGACACGGTCTGTAGACATTAGAGGCCCATCGCTCGATACCACTGTCACGGCCAACCGAACCGTGGTTGGTGCCTACAGGCACCCGTCTACATAACAATAAAAGTAAGTCTGAATGAAATAAAACCTCTTTTTTTAAAACAAGCGTCGCAAGGGCAAAGCCGACAAGGCTGCCGTATATACATAAACTAAAGACACTACACCGCATGAGTCCGATCCACATATGAATACTGGACCTCAGGAGTTAAATCGAACTATGGCGACGAGGCCCCGCCGTACCCAAAACTATACAAAGCGTGTCTTGAAGGACATATACCAAAGATAAACTCCGAATAGAAGGGCTTATCCAAAACCACGAGGATCCTACACTGCCGATCACCGAATCGTACCTAAACTGCGGCATGAGCGCACCCAAGGAGGTCGGACGAAGAATGTACCAAGTATGTGAGCGAGTAAATGCGTAATAAAATCATAGCGATCTAAATAACACGGAGACATGTATGATATCGAACCTACAATACATAACACATAAGCGGTCATATCAAGTCGAGGGCGCACCGCAAAGTCATTACTCAATATAACCATGGGTCTCACGCCCGTAATATCAATCGTGCGTGGAATCCTTCCTCACTGCAGCGATCCATGATGTAATAACACCAATAAGGATACATGAACACCAAGTCCCACATGTGTCCTCGATACCTCGTGGTCCCGTGCCCCGAATCCCACCTCGTAAAGCATGACCATAGGGTAACACAAACAAATCGGGGACATATATGATAATCAAAATACAACACATTGTGCCTTACTAACAATGAGAGTAAGCGATAGTATCCTTACAATATAAACTAGGAAGCTCGTGATCAGCGGGACCGTCCGCCCGCGGTATCATTTAGCAATCCTATTCACGAGACTATTTCACCCAGTAGTCGCGTGGACCCGTGAGGTATTCTCGCATAGGTTGGACGCCCGCGTGGGACTATTTCACCCGCATAAGCCCTTTCGACCCGCGTGAGGTATTCTCGCATAGGACTATTTCACCCGCATAAGCCCTTACGGACTCGCGTGAGGTATTCCTCGCATAGGTGGACGCGCGTGGGACTATTTCACCGCATAAGCCCGGACTCGCGAGGTATTCCTCGCATCGTGGGTAGCAAATCCACGGAATTATGCAAATGCCACAAACCGGGAATGACCAAACGCGATATACCAATAGCACACAACCGGCTATTTCCAGCACACATAGGAAATTCTTAATTAACAAGCCCAAGTACTTATCACGGCATACTTAGACAAATTCTCAATTTATCAAGCCAAAGTACTAATCAAGGCATACATAGAATAATTCTCTTTTAACAAGCCAAAGTACTTATCAAGGCACACTTAGAATAATTCTCTTTTAACAAGCCAAAGTACTTATCAAGGCACACTTAGAATAATTCTCTTTTAACAAGCCAAAGTATTTATCAAGGCACACTTAGACAAATCCTCAATTTATCAAGCCAAAGTACTAATTAAGTTATACATAGAATAATTCTCTTTTAACAAGCCAAAGTACTTATCAAGGCACACTTAGACAAATCCTCAATTTATCAAGCCAAAGTACTAATCAAGTTATACATAGAATAATTCTCTTTTAACAAGCCAAAGTACTTATCAAGGCACACTTAGACAAATCCTAAATTTATCAAGCCAAAGTACTAATCAAGTTATACATAGAATAATTCTCTTTTAACTCATTTCAAAGCTTGAAATCAAGTAACTCCAAATTTTCACAATCTAGGCAACTTATGCCGATTTAATCAAAATAGACAACTTTCTAAACCTTCCATAAAGCCGTTATAACCAACTTCCCATAAAGCCGTTATAACCCTTTATGGTTTTAGACGTATCCATTCCTTCAGTAACCAAGAGACTTATACTATTAAAACCAAGTATCACATACTTACAAATCAAGTTCTCAACTTTCAAAATACTTGAGTCTCTTGTAGTTAGAAAACAAGTTTTCTTCTACTTTTAAACCTCAGTAACTTCACCCTTAACGCAAGTTACTTCTCTTAAATCATGTCATTTCTCCTCTTTTAAATCAAATAAGTAAATCACTCCTTTGACTCACTAAAGTCATTATAATGACCTTTAGGTTTTAGAACAAGGCCTAGCCAAAAGATTTGGAAACCACTTCTTTTCAAGTCTCTATGTACTTTAAGAAAAATACCTTCACTTTTAAGAATCCAAACTTCCTAAGAAAATGGATTATACTACTTACAATTTAAACATCAAAGTACACTCGGAAGTACATAGAACAAATTCTATTTTAGGCAATACAAATACAAGCAAGGAATGGATCATTCAAGGAGTAGAACTTACTTTCTTTATTCTAAGGAATCATGCTAGAAGAGGAGATAGTTCACATACCTTTTCGGCTAATATCCACAAGCTAAGCCGAATACGCCGTACGTAGAAGTGTCAACCTATAATGGTCACAACAAGACTATCAACTTTTAGTCTCTACGTAGAATAATACTAAGTATACGGTCTCTAATTCTACGGAAAATCGGGCAGCACCTCCTTTGTTTCTACTTACTTTGCCACCCTTTTCAAGGCCGAATACAATAACCAACAAGCCACATTTAAGGCTCCAAACAACAACCAAACAAAGGGGATTACACGCCTTACAATACGTGTAAAATTCCGCCCCAAATAATGAATATGCCAAAAGCCATTCTCGGCCAACCTCTAGAACAACACTAAGTCTTTTTCAATCCTTCTTACAATTCCAAGTTCTAAGGTCTAACATGTTATATAGTCTAAACAACTTCAACAACTACAATTTCCTTCTTTAAACAACATGCGACGCTTAGACTAATAATCGACTAGAATTGAAATCTTAAAGTTAGACATGCTAGATTTCGGATTAGGGTTCCAATAGCCAATAAACATATCAAACTTCATACTATATAACTCATGCTTGCTAAAACCATAGCTACAATGATAAGTAAACCTTAATTGCTACAACGACAAGAATATACCTTTAAAGCCCTTAAAATTTCCAAGATTCCAAAGTCGCGCCTTAGAAATTCTTAGCTCTTTTCCTTAGGTTCCAATCCGCTCCAAGCACTCCTTAGAGGCCTATGAAGAACCCATCTTCAAGTTCCAACTTCAAAGTTGAAGAACTCCCTTAGTTTCCGCCTTGCGACTAACGTAAAAATACGTTTTTTTCCGAAATCTTTCTATTGAGATATCCTTACAATACCCCTAGGGACATTGGGTTAAAGTATTGTGGCTAATGGATCAAAACTATAAAATTTTTGTGTGGGAAATTACACTAAGCCGAGAGCTTTCTTGAAGAACACAAGGTCTTCTAATTTCTCTAAGTGTTAAAATGAGCTAGTCTTGCTACTAGTTAGTATATAACACATATTGGAGGGCTTAGACTTAAACAAATGTGAGGCTAGGATTAAAATCACATGGATCAAGCTTATGTGGCAAGTTGACTAGTCAATTATGTCAAGCTTTGAAGACTTATCTTCCAATATGTTCAATGACCATATTAACCCTCCTCTAATTCGACCAAGACCACTTATGGGGGTGCCACGTGTCGCCCTCTCATTCGTCCATAAAATTCCGTAACCCTCGTGGGCCCCAAAAAAATGTAAAATTTCCTCGGGTGGGCCCCACATGACCAAATTCGTAAAAATAAATTTCCATATTATTTATAAGTTCCATACTCTTCAAATAATGCATTTTGAGAATCCAATTCTCAATAACGAACATTTTTCCTTTCCGACCTTCGGAAGATTTTCCGTCGGAAAAACAATTCTTCCTTTCGTACTAATTTCCAAGTCTTGTTTCCTTACGTACATTCTCTTATACATGTCCTGGACTTACGGGGTGTAACATCAAGACTCTACTAGACACGATGCAGTAGACATTACGAGGTATTGCTCGATACCACTCTGTCACGCCGAACCCGGGCGTGGTAGTGCCCTACAGGCACCCTTCTACCTTAACAACTAAGTAAACTTCGGAAATTAAATAACACCTCTTTTTTTTTTTAAACCAATCGTACGTGCAAGGGCAAAGCCGACAAGGCTGCCATATAAAATACATAACAAAAGACACTACACCGTACGTGACTCTAATCCCACATATGAATACAGACCTCTAAGAGTTAAACTGAAATATGACGGGACAAGGCCCCGCCGTACCCATAACTGTACAAAAGCCTGTACAGAAAGAACTTATACCAAAAAGATAAACTCCCGAACAGAAGGAGCTATCCAAAAACTACGGCGGTCCTACACTGCCGATCACCAAAGCTATTACCTAAACTGCGGCATGAACGCAGCCGGGCGAAGTCGATGAAGAATGTACCAAGTATGTGAAGTGAAAAATGCGTAATGAAATCATAACATCTAAACAAAGCAGGAGATATGTATGATAGCCAACGATACAACACATAAGCGATAACAAGTCGGGGGCACGTGCCTCAAGTCATTTCTAAAATATAACCATGGGTCTCACGCCATAATATCAATCATGCGTGGGATCCTTCCTCACCGCCGCGATCCATGATATAATATAACGCAATAGGCATACATGAACACCAAGTCCCACCTGTGTCCTAAAAAGCGGACGGGCAGTAGGAAAGCGGCGTGTGGTAACGCAGGGGTATAATGTCTTGGGGTTTACCCTCATTTATACTCTTACCTGGAGAAGGTGGTAAGCGGGTATAATGTCTTGGGGGTTTACCCCTCACTTATACTCTTACCCTGGAGAAGGTGGTAAAGCAGGGGGTATAATGGCTTGGGGGTTTACCCCTCATTTATACTTTTACCCTGGAGAAGGTGGTAAAGCAGGGGGTATAATGTCTTGGGGGTTTACCCCTCACTTATACTCTTACCCTGGAGAAGGTGGTATAGCGTCTTGGGGGTTTACCCCTCACTTATACTCTTACCCTATCTCAATCGTCCGTCAAACAACACATAAGCACTACCATGTCTTTTATAAAAAATCCGGGAATTTAACCCAAGTACTACAAATAACGGAAGCATACCCGTGGAATCCCACATCACTGTCGGTATGTCCAAGTAACTTACCACAAGGCAGTAGCCTCTCCAACCGAGAGTCGCGCAGCGTAATAAAACATAATACTTGCACTCAAAGGCTATCACCGACACATAGGCTAATTCTCAATTAACCAAGCCAAAGTACTTATCAAGCACGTAGAATAATTCTCAATTAACCAAGCCAAAGTACTTATCAAGGCACACATAGAATAATTCTCAATTAAACAAGCAAAAGTACTTCGTACGTACATTCTTTTCAAAAGAATCCTTTTTTATGTAAAATACCAATATACTAAAACACGTAGTATCAAGGTGTGTCTATTCTTCAAAGTAAGTTACTACACTTTTAGAAACTCATTTCAAATCTTGAAACCAAGTAACCTCAAATTTTCACAATCTAGTCAACTTATGCCCATTAATCAAAATAGACAACTTTCTTAACCTTCCATAAAGCCGTTATAACCAACTTCCCATAAAGCCGTTATAACCCTTTTGTGGTTTTAGACATATTCATTCCTTTTATAACCAAGAGACTTATACTAATTAAAACCAAGTATCACATACTTACAAATCAAGTTCTTAACTTTCAAAATACTTCAAGTCTCTTAATATATAGAAAACAAGTTTCTTCTCTTAAATCATGTCATTTCTCCTCTTTTAAATCAAATAAGTAAATCACTCCTTTGACTTCCCTAAAGTCATTAATGACCCTTAGGTTTTGGAACTAAGGCACTAGCCAAAAGATTTGGAAACCACTTCCTTTTCAAGACTCCATGTACTTTAAGCAAAATACTTTCACTCTTCAGAATCCAAACTCCACTAAGGTAATGGATTATACAACTTACAATTTAAACATCAAAGTACAATCAAGGAAGTACATAGAACAAATTATATACTAGGCAATCCAAGTACAACCAAGGAATGGATCATTTAAGGAGTAGGACATACTTTCTTTATCTTAAGGAATCATGCTAGAAGAGGAGATAGTTCACATACCTTTTCGGCTAAATCCACAAGCTGCCGAATCGCGTCGAGAATTGTCAACCTATAATGGTCACAACAAGACTATCAACTTCTAGTCTCTAACGTAGAATAATACTAAGTAAGCGGTCTCTAATTCTACGGAAAATCGGGCAGCACTTCCTTTGTTTCTACTCACTTTGCCACTTTTTCAAGGTCGAATACAATAACCAACACGCCACATTTAAGGCTCCAAACAAAGGGGATTACACGCCTTACAATACGTGTAAAATTCCGCCCCACAATTCATACCAAGTAGTTTAATACTCACTAGCCATTCTCGGTCAACAATAACCAATCAACACTAAGTCTTTTCCAATCCTTTTCCAATTCCAAGTTCTAAGGTCTAACATGTTATATAGTCATAAACAACTTCAACAACTACAATTTCCTTCTTCCTACAACATGCGACAACTTAAACTAATAATCAACTTGAATTGTAATCTTAAGGCTAAACATGCTAGTTTTCGGATTAGGGTTCCAATAGCCAATATACTTATAAAACTTCATAACATATAACTCATGCTTGCTAATATCCACAACTACAATGATAAGTAAATCTTAATTACTAAAACGACAAGATTATACCTTACAAGCCCTTAAAAATTCCAAGATTCAAAGTCGCGCCTTAGCAATTCTTAGCTCCTTTCCTTAAGTTCTAATCCGCTCCAAGCACTCCTTAGAAGCCTATGAAAAACTCATCATCAAGTTCCAACTTCAAAGTTGAAGAACTCCTTAAGTTTCCGCCTTGCGACTAATACGAAAACGTCATTTTTCCGAAATCTTTCTATTGAGATATCCTTACAATACCCTTAGGGACATTGGGTTTAAGTCTTGTGAATAATGGATCAAAACTACAAATTTTTCTTGTGAGGAAAGTGTCAAACCCGAGAGGTCTATCTCAAGAACAAGGCTTCTCTAATTTTTTTCTAAGTGTTCAAGAGCTTGTCTTGCACTAGTTGGGTATATAAAACATATTGGAGGGCTTAGATTAACACACTTGTGGGCTAGGATGAAGAACAATTAATGTAAAGCCAAGTGGACAAGTTGACTTGGTCAACAAACTCAAGCTAGCAAGACTTATCTTCCAAGATGGTCAAGGACCATTTTACCCTTACACAATTCGACCAAGACCATATGTGGGGGTGCCACGTGTCGCCCTCTCATTCATCCATAAAATTCTGTAACCCTCGCGGGCCCCACAAAACGTAAAATTCCTCGGGTGGGCCCCACGTGACCAAATCCGTAAAAATAAATTCCATAATGCTAAAAGTTCCATAATCCTCAAATAATGCATTTTGAGAATCTAATTCTCCTTAATGAACATTTTTCCTTTCCGATGTTCGGAAGATTTTCTGTCGGAAAAACAATTCTTCCTTTCGTACTAATTTCCAAGTCTTGATTCCTTACGTACATTCTCTTATACATGTCCTGGACTTACGGGGTATAACAGACTTATTAAAAACAATGATGTCAAATAAGGAAGGGTAATTCACTGGTTACCACCACTTCCCTTCCTTTCCACTCGATAATCGGCTTACCAAAAAACTGGAATCGAACAAATCTCTTTCTACAGTCAACGTTGGCATAACAAGAGGCCAACTAGCCCGTACCCATAATGTCCTCAAAGTCCGCATACGATTCGCTAGGTTTCTTTGGTCCGACGACTGTATCGTCACCGGGCAATTATTATATACCCGCTCAGCTACCACCCATCACTAACGGGTGTAGTCACCTCGAAAGGTTCTCAACCCAACCCACCGTCGTACTTAACTCTTTCCATAAGTCTGAATTAAATCTTATTGCCGAGAAGGCCTTATATACCTAAGGTCTCGACGGTTATCAATATTCTTAGGCTCGCACTTTCCATGCTCCCAGCCTACCTTATCAGTCCCCCCGTAAACGGGAAAAAAATAACTTTTCATAACCCATAATCGTGTTGTCTTAATCCTAACAACCATAATTACTTCCATACGGATCTCATCCGTACAATTCTCTTAAGCATACTAAGACGCTTAATCTACTAACATAGTCTTCCATTAAGTCCTTTAATCGTGACTTCTTTTGGGTCCATTATGTTACACCCCGTAGTTCCGGAATATGTATGTAAGGACGTACGTACGAATGTATAAACCCTAATTAGGGTAAGAATGAAAGAATTGTTTTCCGACGGAAAATATTCCGAACCGTGTGAAGGAAATTTTACGTTTTTATTATTATTATGGAATTTTTCCGAGAGGTAAATATTTTGGACCAATAGGAGGGCGACATGTGTCACCCCAAGATGCCATGTTGGACGTTTTTTCAAGAAAAGTGGGCAAGACAAGTGGCCAAAAGTCTTGCATGGCATTGCATGGCCTAGTTGGACATTTTTTTTAGAGTTAGTGGGCTAGTCAAATGGTCAAAGTCTTGCATGGCATTTGTGGGACAAGTGGAGAGAGGAACCTACACAAACAATCTATACCATACACATGTTTCAATCCTAACCCTTGTTTGTGTTATACCCCGTATTTTCAGAGTATGTACGTAAGGACGTACGTAGAAAAATTTGAACTTGAGAATAGGCTTGGCCGATTTATTCTTTGTGCACAACACCCGGTTAGAGTCGTTTTTCGACAAAACGTTTCCACAGCTTTCGTAGGGAAAATTCCGGCTATGTCATTTCTAATTTTTGCGGATTTTTTCGAGAGACGAAACATTTTGGACCAACAAGAGGGCGACACTTGGCACCCTCTCATTGGTGGGCTTTGGGGCGGCAACTTGGACGAATTCTTGGCCTTGTTTAGTCAAGGTTAGGTAGGATATTTTGTGGTAGATGGATAAGGTGCACTTGGCAAGATCTTGGCCCTACACTTGCCTTGCACTTGGCAAGATCTTGGCCATTGGTTGGCACTGCTAGACCTATAAATACCCCCTGGAAGACTTCTTCATCCATTCCAAATATTTCCTAAGTGTTATAATCCTCCTCCCTCCCGATTGTGTTGAGTGCGGCCGAGAGTCCCTCTCCCCTCGCCGAGAGTACCCCCACAGTGGGGCCGAGGGTATACACCCACTCCTTGTGGTGCTAGCCGTGGGTACCCACTAGCCTAGTGTTTTCGTATAAATACCCTCTCTTGGTAGAAATACTCAAAAGTATTACTATACCCAAATTACCTTAGCCGTATACCTTGTAGTATTCTAAGGTTATACTTTTCTGAAAAGCCCGGAAATACTATTATACTTCCTTAGTCACAAAACCGAAACCCTAGGGAAAATCTCCATAGTTGGTTGGAGTATTAAGTAGAAGTTGGTTAAAACTTCTAAGGGTTGTGTGAGCGGGTCGGAGCGCCGGAGTAGAGCTAAACCTTGCTCGGGATCGACATTTAAACTCGGATAATTTTGGGCTTATCGAGGTAAACACTCTTGACCTTCTATTGTAATTGGAAATTACATGTTGTAGGAATATATAGTTGAAGTATACTATATATAGAACTGAGCGTAGTTAGCGGTAATGTTTTTGACTTAAGCTGAATAATTAGAAACCTTTTGAAAGAAGAGTAATCGAAGCTGTAATTACATAGACTTGTATTATAGTAGACTTGTGTAGCTTTTCGTGAGGTAGAATTGTGCACGTCAGTTAGGCGTATAACCCCGGTTGGCTTGGTAGCCTACCGATAGAGGAGGAGATTTACGTTGTGGGAGAAGTCTTCCGAATTTTACGTAGAATGTTATAGAATTAGACCTAGTTGTTAAAAACCGCCTTGTGGCCTTAAAGGTTTAAGAAACATGCGTGGCGCGAACTAATTGGCGAGGAGTAGCCGACGGTTTGAGGTACTTGGGCGTTTTGCTATTAGTCGATAATCGTCGCGAGGTATGTGAACCTCTTCCTACCTTTTCTAGCATGATATGTGTATAACTATGTAGTGCGGTGAGCGTCACGTGTGTTAAACGTATTTGATTGGTTTGAAACATAAAGTGTTATAACGGCTTTATGGGAAGTTGGTTATAACGGTTTATGTAAGTAAGAAAATGCCTTATGGTTTTAAAAGGTAAAGCGATTTGACTTATAATTGACTTAATGTGTAATAATAAAGAATCTTGAAGTATTTCAAAAGAATGCTGAATCATTTTTAACAGAAGAATAATACTTGGTTTTGAAAACATAAGAGTTATACTAGCTTTATGGGAAGTTAGGTATAACGTCTTAAGAATGGTAAAATGAATGGTTTATTGATTTTAAAGTTAAGAGACTTGATCTTAAAAGATAAGAGACTTTACTTGTTTTACTTGGTAATTAGCATTATGTTAAATGTTGTAAAACCTCATTCGCAAGTAATGAGTACTTGATTTTAAAAGCAATAATGTTTTACTGATTTCGGAAATCAGAATGAGTATCGAACAAACCACAGCAGCGCTAATAAAGGGAAATGTTTTGACTAATAATGTATTAGTAAAACCAGTAGAAACTTCCATCTGCATAGAAACTAAGATGAGACAAAATGATGTTACATTTCCTAGATCATGGCTGCTTAAATAAGATTGTTACAAACAAGAATAACCTACTCACGTATCAGACATATGTTTCTCAAATTGCTTTTAAAGGAGAATTATATCATTAAGTGATTAAAATTATGAACTACGAAACCTTTCGAAAACGAAACTTGAGTAATTGAAATTAGGCAAACTTGAAACATTTGGAAAAGAATGTTGTTACTTGATTTTACGAAGAGAAGTGTTTTGATTTACTTCAAAGGATAATCACTCTATTTTCATATACTACGGGTATTGTGTGACTTTTGTAGACGTAACGTATCTTTTAAAAGATAATGTATGAAGTACTTTGGGAATAGATACTCGATCTTGTTAATCATATAATAGAATGTACCTTGTGTGTATAACTTGATTGTGTTGGTTTGTGATAGCCTTGTAATACTTTCTTGTTGATTTGATAAGTAGACGTGATATGATGCTATGTGTGTTAGTGTCTTGTAACGTTTGTGAAAGAGAGTATTCTTGTTGTGCTTATGTTGTTTAACGATAAGCTGTTATGTTAGTATAATATCACTCACCTCTTGACATATTACCGGGGGTTAAGCCGCCTCCGTCGCGGGTAGACTCGGTGATGCAGGACCGTGATTCGAGAATACCTCATGCGGGTCCAAGGATCCATGCGGAACTACGGAGTTCCGAGTTAGTTTGCGGCCCTTGTGGTCATGCGGTCTCTGTGGCCGTGCGGATGCGGGTCGGGGCGATGCCGAGGAGTAGCTACCTCGATGCGGGGTTACATACTCCTGCGGGCCTACATGAGTGGCCTGCGGACTACGAGTCGAGTTAGGCTTGCGTGGTGATACTACGGGCAATTGGCCTGCTTGATCATTCGCAACCTAGAAAAGACACATTCTGATTTACCTATTGTTGCTCTTGTTTATGATATGGCACTATGTGCGGTTACCTTAGTTGTTTCATACATCTTGCAAACCGATTTTAAAATGATATGTTTTCATTTAAGTACTTCTGATTTCACATACTTGGTACTGTTATCGACCTCCTTGAAGGCTGCGTTCATGCCGCAGTTGAGGTACACCGCCGTTGATCCTAGTTCTCGGGTCCTGATTCAACGTATGGAAGCTCAGTTTTCTCCGGAGGCTTATCAGTGGTATAGTCCCCTGTCATTGTAGGTATTTACATTCAGGGGTATGGCGGGGCCCTGTCCCGCCATTATTGTCGTATCATTCTTAGAGGTCAGTAAATGCGTTGTGGCGAGTTGTAATGGGATATAGCTGTTCGGTTTTAAAAATTGATTTATATATATCCGTAAGGCAAGTTTCTCCGACATCGTTTCTTACTTCTTAATATTTTCATGTCTTGTTTTATGTTCCGCTGATTACTCTGATGTTGTATCACTAGGGTGCCCGGGGTAAGGCACCAGTCACGGGCCCGGGTTCGGGTCGTGACAGTTTGTCCTATATAAACACCTCTAGTTGAGGAAAATCTTCCACACTTAGAACATTTCAAGACTTGAAAATATTTTCCTCTCCCTCCCTAGTGCTCTCGTCCAACCCCTTTATTTCTTGAGTAAATGTTGTCCAAAAATTCTTAAACTTATAATTGTTCTTCCTTAATGTATTAGGAAGATTATTAACCAAGAGTTAGACAAGATTTCACAACCCTAGCCTCAAAAATCCTCACAAAGCCGAGAGTGGACAGATTTGGAGCTTTAGTGTTCTTCACTTTTTGGAGTTAATTCTTGAATAGAAGTTGGTTAGAAACTTCTAAGGGTGACTTGTGGTGGTTTGGAACACAAAGATTGGAGCTAAAACTTGCTTAGGAACGACTTTAAGTTCTTGGATATTTTTTGGGCTAAATTGAGGTAATGAACCTTAACCTCTTTGTGAAGTTGATTATTATGTATATTGGATATTATACATATATTGGAAGTATATTATGGACTATAAGATATAAGGAAAGATTTGGATCTTGTTAAGATGTTAAAAGGAGAATTGACATATTAGCCATTAAAATGGTAAAAATGTATCCATTACTTACTAAGAAGTTAACAACAAAGAAACTATAACTTATATAAAGATTGGAATATAAGTTAAAGGACTAATGAAGTAATTGGATAAGTAAAATGTAAAAGTTGGCCAAGGACCCCAACTTAAGGACTATATTTACTTTGGACCGTATTTACTTTGGGCTGTATTTACTTTGGACCGTATTCACATTGTTGTTAAGGGGAAGATTGTTAAATCACGTTCCGTTTGGGCGTGTGATCCCCTTCTTTAATTATTGTTGTTATGAAGGAGAGATTGTTAATCGCGTTCCGTATGGGCGTGTTATCCCCTTCTTTAATTATTGTTGTTATGAAGGAGAGATTGTTAACCGCGTTCTGTTTGGGCGTTTTATCCCCTTCTTTAATTATTGTTGTTGTTAAGGAGAGATTGTTAATCGCGTTCCGTTTGGGCGTGTGATCCCCTTCTTTAAATTTCGGAATTATTGCGCCTTATTTATGGCATGTTGGTTACTATTATCGGGCCTTGATAAAAGTGGAGAATTGAGTAGAAACGGGGGAAGTGCTGCCCAATTTTTCGTAGACTAAGAGAAGTCTTACTTAGAATAATCCCACGTAAAACTAGAAGTTGATAGGCGTGTTTTGACTATTATAGGTTGACACTCTGCGCGCGACATATCCGACTTGGCAAGTTGATTTAGCCGAGGAGGTATATGATTCTTCCTATTCTCTTGAGCATGATATTTGTGAAATACATATATATAGTGCGGTAGACGCACGTGTGTTGAAGGATTTGATTTCCCTTTTATGTCCCTGACTTGATTCTAGTTAAGTGACTTGTTATAAAATGTTAAGGACTTGAATTATGTTAAAAAGTTGTAAAACCTCATTCGTGAGTAATGAGTAGTTGGTATTTAAAAGAATAAGTTATCTTGAATTCGGAAATGAGAGTAGTTGTCCTTGGATGGTTTAAAACATAAAATGTTATAATAGCTTTATGGGAAGTTAGTTATAACGACTTTATGAAAATGAAGGAATGGTTTTATTATTGGTTTTAATGTGGTAACTTGACAGTTGTTTTAAGAAAAAGATGTGAGACTTGATCGTTCCCCGTTATGGGATTTGGTTTAAAAGTAAGAGACTTGAGAAATTGAAGTTTTGAAACTTAAACTAGTTCGAGAAACGATTTGACATAGAAAAGGAAGGCATGGTATTGTCTTGATTTTTATTTAAAAAGAAAGTATGGAAATTGTTTGGTTTACCTTAATATAATAGTTACTCTATTTTGGATACTACGAGTATTAGTATCATGTGACTTTTGTGAAAGAGATGGATCTTTTGAAAGAGTTAAAGCATGTAGTACTTTGGGGTTAAAACCCGGATTTTTGGCATAAAAATGAAAGTACCTTGAGTGTAAGTAACCTGCCTATGTTTGCTTGTGATAGCCTTGTTGTGCAAATGTGGTATCCTTATGTTACCGCGTCTCTCGATGGAAGGCCGGTCATGTTGTTCTGGATCATCTTGGGCATACTGACTCGATGGAGGGTCCACGGGTATGCAGCCATGATGAGGGTTCGTTTCCCTGTTGATAGTGTTATTCCATGGATTAGCCCTCCATGTGTTTTAGTGACGCAGGTGGTATCTAGTAGTTAGCTTTCGTACCTGCCCCGGTCGTGGCTGATGCAGGCGGTATCTGGTAGTTAGGCTTTCGTACTTGCCCCGGTCGGCATTATGGCGGAGTCTTGTGACGCAGGAGGTATCTAGTAGTTAGCTTTCGTACCTGCCCCGGTCAGCGACGTGATGCAGGTGGTATCTGGTAGTGGCTTTCGTACTTGCCGGCCACCTTCGTGATACGATTATCTGATTGTTGGTACGGTAGGTATCTGGTAGTTGGCTTCGTACTTGCCCCGGTCAGCGGAGTGACGCAGGAGGTATCTGGTAGTCGGCCTTCGTACTTGCCCCGTACGGATCTTATGACACAGGTGGGACCTGGTGCTCACGTGTACTCCTTGGTGTTGGTATAGCATAGACGGTCGGCAGTGAGGAAGGAATCCCACGGACACGTTTGATATCGTTGGGCATGAGACCCGGGTTTATATTTGAGTAATGACTTTGAGGGCATGCGTCCCTGACTTGACACGATTGTTTATAGATTGTGAAATGGTATCTTTTTAGAGACAATGTTGATGTACATTACTCTTGTTGTTAGCCGGGCTTTGTGAAACGCATTTTGATTGTCATACATGTCTCCTGCTTTATATAGACTATTATGATTTCATTACAGTATTTTCAGTTTCACATACTTGGTACCTGTTATGCGATCTCCTTGAGGCTGCGTTCATGCCGCAGGTTGAGGTACGTAGCTTGCTGATCCGCGCTCCTAGGATCACTATTCTGCTTTTTGGAAAAGCCCCGTTTCTCCGGAGGCTTGTCTTTTGGGTACGATTTCCCTGTCATTGTAGGTTTATGTACATTCAGGGGTATGGCGGGGCCCTGTCCCGTCATAGTGGTATAAAAACTCTTAGAAGTGCAGTATCTTGTTGTGGGCAAGGTTTGTAAAAGGATTTAATCGCTCAAGTTTTTAATTTATATACAGAAAGGTAACCGTTTTGGTTAGCCTGTTCTTATGTTAATCTATTGTTTCATGTATTTGATTTTATTTCCGATGATTTTCTCTGATGTTGTATCACTAGGGTGCCCGGTAAGGCACGATGCCCGAACGGTCGTGACAAAAGTGGTATCAGAGCAGTTAGTCCTCGGAAAGTGTCTACAGACCGTGTCTAGTAGAGTCTTGATTATCGGTGTGTTGTGCACCATATCTATAATCAGGAGGCTACAGGATATTTAGGATTGGTTTCCATTCTTTCACTCTAAGATCGTGCAATAAGAGCCGTGTTATAGGTTGAACTCCCTCTGACATATTTTCCTGTATCAGTTATGCCTCCACACAAGGCAACCACGACCCAGAAGGGCAAAGCAGCAGAGGGAACTACTAGTAGGACACCGAGGGTTACCAGGGCACAGGCCCAGTCATTACCCGAGGTAATACCTCAGACGGCGAGTTCCACGACGCCGCCGGCCCCAGCAGGGTTTAGAGCCGCATCAGTGGCTGCTGAGACCACTGTACCTGAGCCTCCAGCCCCACAGCCTGGAGCAGAGGAGATGGGTTACAAGGAGATGGCTCAGTTATTAGCCAGAATCGTGGCACGGCACGAGGATAGGCGGGATGCAGCAGATCCAGTAGCACCCGTAGTTCACCCCAGATCGGATAGTTTGAGACTACGGGACTTCCTGAGTTGCAGCCCACCAGAGTTCTATGGGTCGAGGCCTGAGGATGATCCGCAGGAGTTCATCCGACAGTTACAGCAGATCATGAGAGTGATCAAGGCTTCGGAGACCGAGTCGATGGTCTTAGGTTCGCATCGGCTGCGTGATACTGCAGTCGACTGGTTTGATTCATGGGAGCTGTCCCGGGGGAAGCATGCGCCTCCAGCGGCTTGGGACGAGTTCTCAGAGGCATTTCTCAGCCACTTCTTGCCTTCGCAGATGAGGAGAGCACGGGCGGATAGATTTTTGATGTTGAGGCAGAACGGGCGGACGGTTCGGGAGTATAATGTAGAGTTTGACTCATTTGGCTCGGTACGTCCCCGCTTTAGTGGCTAACATGGAGGATAGAGTGCACCGATATGTCACAGGACTTGATGATTATTTAGCAGAAAGTTGCACGGGTGTAGCTCTTCAGCCGGGCATGGACATTGCCCGCGGCGTAGCGCATGCAGCAGCAGGAACGTGGCCGGCGGAATAACCAAGATCGCGAAGAGGCCGGACAACAGGGTCCTTTGGTGACTTTCGAGGAGTAGCCTCGAAGAGCTAGTTATGCCCCTCCGCCCGATTCGAGTAGTTCTCCGCGCCTTCGGGGCGTGCAGGGTATTCAGAGCACGTCGGGGCTCGAGTTTCGTTTCGGAGTGGGGTACTAGCGGATGAGGCCACCCTTACCTCGGTGTGGCCGTTGTGGTAAAATCCATAAGAAGTGTCGTCTTTGGTTCGGAGGTTGTTATACATGCGGCCCGAGGCCATTTTGCGAGAAATTGTCCAACCGTAGGTAGCGCGGATGTAGAGACTCACGCCGGGATCGATGGTGGTTCATCGCCTTCTTTGCTATGCGCCATGCGAGGGATCATGATTAGAACGACAAGGAAAAGTGAAGCAATAGTTACGGTATATCCTTAACCATCTAGAAATTTGTATGCGTGATATGATGATTTTATGTTAAAGTGTTATGTTTGGATAGCACTGTGTAGAATTGTGATTTAGAGAACATGGTTAGTTGAAAAGGTAAGTTTAGGGGCAGGGAAATTGTGAGCCTTAGAATATTATAACAGTTGAGACCTTAGATGTAAGGTCGTCTTGAGTAAAAGATTTTACAGTTAGTCTTTGTCGAAGTACTTGGTATGCGTGAAATATATTGTGGGATAATTCCATAGGTCGAGCAAGATAAAAATGGTAATTTTCATGACGAGAATAAGTAAGATTGTCCCGGACGGGAACAAGAATTTAGAGCGATAATGGGTCGGGTTGAGGCAAGATCGCGGGTCAACCCGCAGCCCGGAATGAGGTGGGGTCAGTTTGAGGTGGTCCCGCCAGATGATAGGGTCACAAGGGTGTTAAGACCAAGTTTAGGTAACCATCGTACGAGTTCCCGGATGTGTTCGACCAGAATCAGATCGTGAAGGCCGGGAATGGCCTTAGAGGAATGAAAGGCTAGTAAAATGACCAAGTTGGGAGGTAGTAACTCCAAAGTTTTGGAAACTGAAGCGATGACTGAAGTATGGTACATATACTAGAAAGAGTTTGAGTATACGAGGAGGGTACGACCATTAAGAAAAGAGGCGAAGATGTGTTAAGAAGATAGAAGTGTTTTATTGTGGCCATATGTGGCATTTTGCAAATTGTTCAAGTTATGAGGGACTGTGCCGTTATCTGAGTTAATTAAATCTTGAAGGAACATTCGGGACGAATGTTTCTAAGGGGGGGGAGAATGTTACACCCCGTAGTTCCGGAATATGTATGTAAAGACGTACGTACAAATGTATAAACCCTAATTAGGGTAAGAATGAAAGAATTGTTTTCCGACGGAAAATATTCCGAACCGTGTGAAGGAAATTTTACGTTTTTATTATTATTATGGAATTTTTCCGAGAGATAAATATTTTGGACCAATAGGAGGGCGACATGTGTCACCCCAAGATGCCATGTTGGACGTTTTTTCAAGACAAGTGGGCAAGACAAGTGGCCAAAAGTCTTGCATGGCATTGCATGTCCTAGTTGGACGTTTTTTTTAGAGTTAGTGGGCTAGTCAAATGGTCAAAGTCTTGCATGACATTTGTGGGACAAGTGGAGAGAGGAACCTACATAAACAATCTATACCATACACATGTTTCAATCCTAACCCTTGGTTGTCCTATATAAACACCTCTAGTTGATGAAAATCTTCCACACTTAGAACATTTCAAGACTTGAAAATATTTTCCTCTCCCTCCCTAGTGCTCTCGTCCAACCCCTTTATTTCTTGAGCAAATGTTGTCCAAAAATTCTTAAACTTATAAGTGTTCTTCCTTAATGTATTAGGAAGATTATTAACCAAGAGTTAGACAAGATTTCACACCCCTAGCCTCAAAAATCCTCACAAAGCCGAGAGTGGACAGATTTGGAGCTTTAGTGTTCTTCACTTTTTGGAGTTAATTCTTGAATAGAAGTTGGTTAGAATCTTCTAAGGGTGACTTGTGGTGGTTTGGAACACAAAGATTGGAGCTAAAACTTGCTTAGGAACGACTTTAAGTTCTTGGATATTTTTTGGGCTAAATTGAGGTAATGAACCTTAATGTTATACCCCGTAGTTCCAGGGTATGTATGTGAGGACGTACGTACGAGAAAACGACGGTAATATTGGAAAGGAAGGAAGATGTGATTGTTCGACGGAAAAGTTTCCGGGTTTTGTGAAGGAAAAAGGTTCGTTGATGGGAATTGGATTCCCAGATTTGGTATGTGGGCTTCTTGGATTATTTTAGAATTATGAGATTTTATTTTCGGAAATGGTCACGTGGGACCCACGGGAGAAATTTACGGTTTTGTGGGGCCCACTTTGTTTTTGAGATTTTCGGTATTTTGGATATTTTCGGAAGACGAAATATTTTGGACGAGTAGGGGGGCGACACGTGTCACCCCCATGTGGCACCTTGGCCGAATTGGATGGACAAGTGTCTTGCCACTTGTCCCTTGGCCGAAATGGCCATCACACTTGGCACCATTTTCGTTGGCCATGTGGTGTGGTGGGACCTACACACACATGGCCCAATCTTGACCACACACTTGCATAGATCTTGACCCTTGATTCTTCTATAAATACCCCCCTTAATGCAAGACTTCATATCATCCACACTTAAGCTTTCCAAGGCAAAACAATATCCCCTCCCTTTAGCTTGTTTTCGTACCCCACCCCACTTGTGTAGAAAATACTTCAAGTATTGTTGTATAAATCCCAAATACCTTAGCCTAGTATCCCTAGTAGTATTCCAAAGTTATTTCAATACTAGGAGCCCGGAAATACTACTTTATTCCAATAGTCGCAAAACGAAACCCTAGAAAAATCTTCATAGCTTGGTTGAAGTGTTTAGAGAAGTTATTTAGAAACTTCTAAGGGTCGCTTGGAGTGGGTTGGAGCGTAGGGAATTGGAGCTAAACGTTGCTCAGGATCGACTTATAATCTTGGATAATTTTGGGCTTATCGAGGTAATGATCTATGTCCCCTTATTGTAATTGGATATTACATATTGTAGTAGTTTAGAATAGAGTATAAGATATATTGGAAGGATGATTATAAAGGATTGAACTGTATTTACATTTGGACTGTATTTACAGTAGACTTGTGTAGTATTATTGTGAAGCAGAATTGAACACGTCCGGTTAGACGTGTAATCCCCTTGGAGTTGTTGGCTTGGTAGCAGGCCTTGTTAGAGGGAGGTTATTTATGTGATTGCGGGGGGGGGGGGGGGAGGTGCTGCCGAATTTTCCGTATAAAAAGGAACAGTTTACTTAGAATATTCTACGAAGATAACTATAAGTTGATAGATATATTTTGGTTATGATAGGTGGATTTTCTACGCGGCATACTCGACTGGCTTGTGGATTAAGCAAGAGGTATGTGATTCTTCCTATACTCTTGAGCATGATTGTTGTGAACTATATAGTACGGTAGACGTACGTGTGTGAAATGAATTTTGTTTGTTTAAAACATAAAGTGTTATAATGGCTTTATGGGAAGTTAGTTATAACGACTTTATGAAAATAAAAGAAAGATTTGATTTTGAAATCTAAACGACTTGATTTTAAAAGATAAGAGACTTGACTTATAAACGACTTGATTTCGCAAAAGGAGAAGTAACTTGATTTAAGTATAGGTTACTTGTTTTGAAAAGAGTAAGTTATTTGGGTTTTAAAGAGTATACTTGATGTTGTTTTAAAAGAAAAGTACTTGATTTTAAAAGTCTTGTAAAGATTTTTACAAAGGTAAAGTAATTTGGTTTGAAAAGAAAACGTGTTTTGATACTACGAGTATTAGTATCGTGTGGCTTTTACGTAAAAATAGGTCTTTTTGAAAGAAGGAAAGTATGTAGTATTTTGGGGTTGAAACCCGGTGTCACGACCCGTTCCGGGGCCCGTGACTGGTGCCTTACCGGGGCACCCAAGTAGTCATACATCAGAGTAATCAGCGGAAATATAAAGCAAGACATGAAACAATTTATAAAATAAGACAGCTTTATGTGAGAAAACATCGCTTTCGCATAATATATATAATCATGGTTTAGCGTTACATCCGACAATCGCACAACATGACTACAGCACTTAAGGAAATATACAACTATGGCGGGACAGGCCGCCATACCCTGATCTGCAAAACTATCTACAACAGGAGATCATACCAAAAGTAGAGCCTCCGGAAGAGATGGAGCTCCGACACCAACGTAGAGATCCTAAGGATGCGGATCTAGCACTGCCGCCCTTACTGCGGCATGAACGCAGCCCCGGAGGTCGATAACAGTACTAAGTATGTGAAATCAGAAAGTACTTAAATGAAATCATAACCCTTTTTTAAAACCGGTTTACAAGTATGTATGAAGAAATCAAGGAAACCGCATATAGTGCCACATCACAAACAAGAGCAACAATAGGTAAATTGTAATAGGTCTTGTCTAGGCTGCGAATGATTCAAGCGGGGCCACTCGCCAGTATTATCATTCTCGCAATCCTAATCCTGGACTCCTGAGTCCGCGTAGGCCACTCACGGGCCCGCGTGAGGTATAACCCCGCATCGAGGGTAGCTACTCCTCGGCATCGCCCCGACTCGCTGTCCGCGTGGCCACATAGACCGTGAGGCATAACCCCGCATACTAACACGAACTCGTAGCTCTGCATAGGCCCCCGACCCGCATGAGGTATTCTCGAATCATGGTCCTGCATCACCGAGTCTACCCCGCGGAGGGCTTAACCCCAGATCATCTCAAGAGGTGAGTGATAGTATACTAACATAACAACTTAACTTTAAACAACATAAGCACAACAAGGATACTCACCTATACAAACGTTACAAGATACTAACACACATAGCATCATATCATGTCTACCTATCAAACCATCTTATTATTCTTTTCTCAATATAAGTCTTGTTATAAACACATAGGCAAACTTGTTTCTTTTATCAATCTTAAGTGGTTATACTTACTTCCCATAAAGCTAGTATAACTCTTAAGCTTCGCTTTAAAACCAATTAGTTCTCTTACATTAATATGATTCAAGAGTCTTTTGAAATGTTTTGATTCTTTATTATTCGGGCTTAGCGTGAGGCATCAGTAAGTATTATTCAGGCTTAAGTCAAAGACATTGCCATAGTTATTATCCAGTTAACACATGTACGTCTACCGTACTATATATATTGTAAAATATCATGCTTTAGGAAGAATCACATACCTTCTCAGCGAAAACCACCTGCCAAGTTGAATATGTCGCGCGCAGAGAGTCAGCCTATAATAGTCGCAGATATCTATCAAAGACTACTCTGAAGGTCATTCTAAACAGAGGGTTCATAATTCTACGGTAAGTCGGGCAGCACTTCCCTACCCGGTGAGCTATATAAGTCTACTGTGAAAACAGTCCTATGTAAGTACAGTTTGATTATTCTTCTTTTAAACCCTTCTACTGTGGTAACAATTCAATTCTATTCTGTGATATTCTTCTAAGTGATTAATACTTATTCTTATACTTCTACAGTATGCATTCTCTAATACAAAAGAGGGTTAGGATTATTACCTCGGTAAGCCCAATAATATCCTAGAAAAGTCGCTACCGAGCAAGGTTTTGCTCCTAAGTTATATGCTCCAGAACCTTAGAAGTTCTTCACAACTTCTACTAAGTACTAAGGTATTTGGGCTAGGTATTTTGGGCATTATAACGATACAAGGTAACTTTTCTACCAAGGGAGGGGGGTAGATTTTTGGCTAGGCTAGGGGGGAGTATTCGGCCAAGGGCCACTTAGGCTAGAGGGGGAAGAGGGCTTGGACGAAATGGCTAACAAGGGAGAAGGGAGGATTTTCAAGACTTGGAAAGTAATTTGTGGATGAAGAACTCTTCATCTTAAGGGTATTTATAGGTCAAGAAGTGGCCAACCAATCGCCAAGCTTAAGCCAAGTGCAAGGCAAGTGTAGGGTGAGGATTAACTATACACAAATATCCTACCAACTCCTTGACTTGTGCACAAGGCACAAAAACGTGCTCCCTATTGTTCAAATCGTCCAAATGGACGATTTCAAGTCCATCAATTGGAGGGTGACAAATGTCGCCCTCCCGTTGGTCCAAACTGTTTCGTCTCTCGGAAAAATCCGCAAAAATTAGAAATGGCATAGCCGGAATTTACCCTACGAAGTTGTGGAAGCGTTTCGGGAAAGCGATTCTTTTAGTGAGTTGTGTACAAATAACAACGCCCAAGGCTTATCTTTAAGGCTAGACTTTCGCACGTATTCCTTACGCATATACTGAAATACGGTATAACATTCTCCCTTAGAAACATTCGTCCCGAATGTTCCTTCCCAAGACGATTATCGAAGAAGCTTAAGCGATTGTAAATGCCACACACGACCACGAGCAACACTTAGGCGTAAACGATAATGAAAATTTACAAGTAGGAAAGTGAATTTACCGGAGGTGTGGGAATAGGTGAGGATACTTCCGCCTCATTTCCTCCTCAGGTTGCCACATCATCTCCTCCCTGAGCTCGTTCCGCCACAAGACTTTGTGGAAGCCACGCCCCGTCCGCAGACGCCTAACTTTGACGATCGACTATCGCTATGGGAATCTCCTCATACGATAACCCCTGATCACTGGACATCGTCGATCGGTGTACCTTAGATGGATCCCCGATACATCTCCTCAAAGATAGATACGTGAAAACCGGATGCACCGCCTCCGGATCGGACGGCGGATTCAACTCATAGCAACCTTGCCTACCTCGCGACAATCAAACGCCCGATGTACCTTGGGCCGAGTTTCTTCTTCCCGAATCTCATCACACCCTTCATGGGTGACACCTTTAGGAAAACCCAATCATGAACCTCGAACTCAAGATGC
Source organism: Przewalskia tangutica (assembly GCA_029844215.1). NCBI lineage: Eukaryota > Viridiplantae > Streptophyta > Magnoliopsida > Solanales > Solanaceae > Przewalskia > Przewalskia tangutica. The sequence goes on from JAQGDG010000408.1 coordinate 42,223, forward strand.
CGACGACGATGATCTGCATACGACTTGCCGACTCGAGTCATCGATAGCCGCCTCGGATAAGCCACCTTATCCATCGTCATTGTACCAAATCTGGTCCTACTAGCCGCACTCGCCCACATCGAACCAACCTATAGGCGATCTGCACTTCCTCCCATACAAGGCCTCATAAGGCGCCATCCGAATCTGAGTGGTAGCTATTATTATATGCGAACTCAACCAGAGGCAAATGATCCTCCCAACTACCACTGGGTCAATAACACGGGCTCGCAGATATCCTCAAGAGTCGGATAGTGCGCTCTGTCTCCCGTGCGTGGATGAAATGCAGACTCGTGCTCACTGCGTCCTAAACCCTTCTCGAAGGATCTCCGAAGTTAGCCGAACTGGCTCCATGCGATATGATCGAGTAGGGACTCCATGCGATCGACGATCTCTCGGATGTAAAGTCCGCATAATCCTCACTAAAAAGTCGCCCTGACGGAAGAAAGTGGGCTGATTTCGCCACCGTCGACGATAAACCATATAGAATCATGTCTCCTCTGAGTGCGAGGTAATCCTGTGATGAAATCCATGTTGATTACCTCCCACTTCCAGGTCGGGATCTCAATCGTCTGCAACAAACCACCAGGCCTCTGGTGCTCTACCTTCACCGCCGACAACACGGCATCGAGCTACGAACTCGCAACGTCCTCTTCAAGCCATCCCACCAATACACGATCTAAGGTCGTGGTACATCTTGGTCGACTTCGATGGATAGAGTAACGCCGCTACCGTGCTTCCCAAGAACTCGCCGCCAAGTCTCAAACATCCGGAACACACAACCGCCTCAAACCTTAGCACCCCATCGTGCTACCTCAAAAGGACCCTTGCCTCACGAAGAGTCGTATCACGATATCGAATCAAAGTGGATCCTCGAATCGTTGCCTCTTCACCTCCTCGACGATGGAAGACTCGCAACCTTTAACTCTAACCCCATCGCTATCGGAATCAATCAAGCGGACACCAAGGCTCGCTAAGCGATGCAAATCACGAACCATGTCCCTCCTCTCTAGCTGCACTCTGATAGGCTCCCATCGACCTACGACTAAGAGCATCCGCCTAACATTGGCCTTCCCCGTGGTACAGATATCAACATCGTAATCCTTAAGCAACTCTAACCACCGTCTCTGTTGTAAGTTCACTCTCCTCGGTGAAGATATACCGAGGCTCTTGTGGTCTGTATAAATATCCACGTGAACCCCATACAAATAGTGCCTCCGGATCTTCAAAGCGTGAATCACTACCGCCAACTCCAAATCACGCGGGTAGTTCTCTCGTGTTTCTTGGTGTCGGGATGCATATGCTATAACCCCGCCATGCCGCATCAACACACATCCCAACCCGATGCCCGACGATCACAATACACATATAACCATCCGACCTCCGAAGAGTAAGAACGGGCGGCCGTCAATCTCTTTCAAAGAATCGAAACCCCGCCACAAGCATCACCATCGGAACTTGGCCGCTTCCGAGTCACCTAGTCAATGGTGTAGAGATAGAAGCAAACTTCTCCGAACCGATAATAACTCGCAAGGCCCGTAAAATCGCGAACCTCTCGGAGTAGTAGGTTCAGGCCAAGTCCCGATCGCCGATCTTGGCCAGATCCACTGAATGCCATCACCGACAATATGCCCAAGAAACGCCATCAAGTCAACCAAAACTCACATTTGGAAAACTTGGCGTACAAATCGCTGGTCTGGAGAATCACAAGACAGCCTCAAATGCTCGCATGCTCCTCGCCTCGAGCGAATAAACCAAGATATCATCAATGAACACTATCACAAACGCGTGTCCAAAAATGGTTTGAACACTCGGTTCATCAAATCCATGAATATCCGCCGAGCATTGGTCAACCCAAAAGACATGACTGAACTCATAATGCCCGCACGTCCGAATGCGATCTAGGGACATCCACCTCTCCGACACGAACTCGATGATAGCCCGAACGCAGATCAATCTTGGAGAAACATCTCGCGCTCGCAATCGGTCGAACAAATCATCAATCCTAGGAAGGGTATCTCGTTTAATGGTCACCTTGTTCACCGCACAGAATCAACACACATGCGCGGCCCCGCCCTTCTTCTTCACGAACAATACGGCGCCTGCGGGGAAACATGGGCCTAATGAAGCCGCTTCTCCAAAGAAATCCTCACCGTCCTTCACTCTCTCAACTCGGCAGTGTCATTCAGTATGGCGGAATGGAAATAGGCCAGTATCCGCAATATGTCAATACAAAACTCAATCTCCTCTCGGGAGGATACCCGAGGTCATCCGGGAACACGTCTGGGAACTCACGACTACGGAATCGATCAAAATCGTACCGCAGCCTCGTGATCAAACACTCGAACTAGATGGTAGATATACCCTTCGCACCATCTTCCTAGCCTTGAGGTAGAAATAAACCTACCTCTACGATACCGCGTTCTCCCACTCAACAACCGCCTCAGAAACGGAACCGTACTACTCTCTCTGCAGTCTAAAATGGCATAACAAGAAGCTAGCCAATCCATCCCCATAATCACGCCGAAGTCAATCATCTCCAACTCTATCAAGTCGCCGTGGTCCGACGATCAGAATGGTCACAGGACAAGCCCTATATACCCGCCGAGCTACCACCGAATCACCCACTGGCGTAGCTACCTCGAAAGGGTCTATGGACTCAGGCTCTATCCTTATCCTACTAGCAACAAGGGGAGATATATAGGACAGAGTAGAACCCGGATCTATCAAGGCATAAACATCAAACCCAGAAACTGATAAGGTACCTGTGACGACATCAGGTGAGGCCTCCTGATCCCGCTTACCGACAAAGCATAGACGCGGTTCGAGGACCGCTAGAATCGACCCGAGCCACGACCTGCCGCGACCTGGCGACCCATATGAACCCCGCCCGGGCGAGTAATCAGGAGATGATGAAGCCGGCAATGTAACTCGGCGTCGAGCCCTACCACCAGCCGCTTCGGCCGACAATCCTCGCAGTGACCTGCCGGCTACAATCGTAACAAGCTCCAAAAGTAGTACCACACTTCCCGTAATGGGATCCACCGTGACGCCACACCGGGTGGTCCTGATCGCCAAGATCACTTCGCTACTCGACGCCTCAAGCCCTGGGCCCCGGTCGCCCTCGAAAACTCGGGTGGCCGAGGACGGTGCAGAGTGCTCAGCCGCCGTGGTGCGACCCAGATCGCTGCCGAGGCCGCCACCACGATAACCACCGAAGACCCTCCCGCCCCGCCTTCTTCGCCGTCTGGCCCACTGCCGACCTTCTCTCTGCGCCTCGCATCCAAGGGCGTGAGCTCAGACGCGGTAATGTCCATACCGGCCGGAGAGAAACCCCGCACATGACTCGCCATATAGTCGCTTCAGCCGGTGACATAGCGGTGCACCCTATCCTCCATATCGCTACCAATGCCGGGACATATCGAGCCAATGAATCAAACTCGACATTGTACTCCCGACAAGGCCCTCTCTCGCCTCGCCGGAAAAATCTATCACCCGCGCCTCCTCATCCGGAGGCAAGAAGTGAGTGAGGAAAGCCTCCGAGAACTCATCCCAGTAGCCGGGGACGCGTGCTCTCCCGATAACTCCCATGAATCAAACCAATCGATCGCGGTATCACGCAGCCTATGTGAACCAAAGATCACGGACTCGGTCTCCGACGCCCGATCACTCAAAATCCTCAAGCCGACGGATGAACTCCTGCGGATCATCCTCCGCCTCGACCCATAAAACTCCGCGGGCTACAACTCAAGAAGTCTCGTAGCCTCAAACTCGCCTCGGGTGAACAACGGTACGACCGAGCTGAGCTGAATCGAATCGCCAGATCCACCTCTCTCAGACGGGCCACAACTTTAGCCAAAAGTGGGCCATCTCCTTGTACCCTAACTCTCCGCCCCAGCCGTGGGACAGAGGTGTGGTACTGTGGTCTCTTTGGCCTGGCGGCGCCATAGAACTCGCCGTCTCGGTATAGATCGGCACGAGCCTCGTGACTCTGGGTGTCTCGCTAGCGCCTCCTGCCGCTTTGCCCTTCTGGGCCCGGTTGCCTTACGTGGAGGCATAATCAGCATAGAAAGGAATACGTTAGAGGGTCCAACCTATAACACGACTTCTAAAGCACGATCTCGGAATGAGAAGAATGGAAACCAATCCTAAATATCCTATAGCCTCACGATTATTGGTGTGGTGCACAACACACCGATAATCAAGACTCTACTAGATACGGTGCAGACACTTTCAGGATTAATCGCTCGATACCACTTTTGTCACGACTGCCCGGCCCGTGGATCGTGCCTTACCGGCACCCAAGTAGTCATACATCGAGTAATCAGGAAATATAAAGCAAGACATGAAACAATTTATAAAATAAGACACGCTTTATGTGAGAAAACATCGCTTTCGATAATATATATAATCATGGTTTAGCAGCTACATCCGACATCGCATAACATGACCAGCACTTAAGGAAATATACAACTATGGCGACGGGGCCGCCATACCCTGACTGCATAAAACTATCTACAACAGGAGATCATACCAAAAGTAGAGCCTCGGAAGAGATGGAGCTCCCGACACCAACGTAGAGATCCTAAGGATGCGGATCTAGCACTGCTTGCCCTTACTCGCATGAACGCAGCCCCCCGAAGGAGGTCAGTACAACAGGTACTAAGTATGTGAAACTGTAAAGTACTTAAATGAAATCATAACCCTTTTTTAAAACCAGTTTACAAGTATGTATGAAGAAATCAAGGAAACCGCACATAGTGCCACATCACAAACAAGAGCAACAATAGGTAAATTGTAATAGGTCTTGTCTAGGCTGCGAATGATTCGAAGCAGGGCCACTCGCCCGTATTATCATTCTGCAAGCCTAATCCTGGACTCCCGGAGTCCGCATAGGCCACTCACATGGGCCCGCATGAGGTATAACCCCGCATCGAGGGTAGCTACTCCTCGGCATCGTCCTGGACTCGCTGTCCGCATGGCCACATAGACCGCATGAGGCATAACCCCGCATACTAACCTGGAACTCTCGTAGCTCCGCATAGGCCCCCTGGACCCGCATGAGGTATTCTCGAATCATGGTCCTGCATCACCGAGTCTACCCCGACGGAGGGCATCTTAACCCCAGGTATCATCTCAAGAGGTGAGTGATAGTATACTAACATAACAACTTAACTTTAAACAACATAAGCACAACAAGGATACTCACCTATACAAACGTTACAAGATACTAACACACATAGCATCATATCATGTCTACCTATCAAACCATCTTATTATTCTTTTCTCAATATAAGTCTTGTTATAAACACATAGGCAAACTTGTTTCTTTTATCAATCTTAAGTGGTTATACTTACTTCCCATAAAGCTAGTATAACTCTTAAGCTTCGCTTTAAAACCAATTAGTTCTCTTCATTAATATGATTCAAGAGTCTTTTGAAATGTTTTCGCTTCTTTATTATTCAGCTTAAGCCGTGAGGCATCCTGTAAGTATTATTCAGGCTTAAGTCAAAGACATTGCCATAGTTATTATCCGCTTAACACATGTACGCTCACCGTACTATATATATTGTAAAATATCATGCTTTAGGAAGAATCACATACCTTCTCAAATAAAACCACCGCCAAGTCAATATGTCGCACGCAGAGAGTCACCTATAATAGTCACGGATATCTATCAAAGACTACTCTGAAGGTCATTCTAAACAGAGGGTTCATAATTCTACGGTAAGTCGGGCAGACTTCCCTACCCTGAGCTATATAAGTTCATCGTGAAAACAAATTCTATGTAAGTACAGTTTGATTATTCTTCTTTTAAACCCTTCTACTGTGGTAAGCGTTCAATTCTATTCTGTGAGATTCTTCTAAGTGATTAATACTTATTCTTCTACTTCTACAGTATGCATTCTCTAATACAAAAGAGGGTTAGGATTATTACCCTGTAAGCCCAATAATATCCTAGAAAAGTCGCTACCGAGCAAGGTTTTGCTCCTAAGTCAGATGCTCCAGAACCTTAGAAGTTCTTCACAACTTCTACTCAGTACTAAGGTATTTGGGCTAGGGTGTTTTGGGCATTATAACGATACAAGAAGGTAACTTTTCTACCAAGGGAGGGGGGTAGATTTTTGGCTAGGCTAGGGGGGTATTCGGCCAAGGGCCACTTAGGCTAGAGGGGGAAGAGGGCTTGGACGAAATGGCTAACACGGGAGAAGGAGGATTTTCAAGACTTGAAAGTAATTTGTGGATGAAGAACTCTTCATCTTAAGGGGTATTTATAGGTCAAGAAGTGGCCAACCAATGGCCAAGATTAAGACAAGTGCAAGGCAAGTGTAGGGTGAGGATTAACTATACACAAATATCCTACCAACTCCTTGACTTGTGCACAAGGCACAAAAAACGTGCTCCCTATTGTTCAAATCGTCCAAATGGACGATTTCAAGTCCATCAATTGGAGGGTGACAAGTGTCGCCCTCCCGTTGGTCCAAAATGTTTCGTCTCTCGGAAAAATCCGCAAAAATTAGAAATGGCATAGCCGGAATTTACCCTACGAAAGCTGTGGAAACGTTTCGTCGGAAAATGATTCTTTTAGTGAGTTGTGTACAAATAACAACGTCCAAGGCTTATCTTTAAGGCTAGACTTTCGTACGTATTCCCTTACGTACATACTCTGGAAATACGGGGTATAACACCCGGATTGTTGACATAAACTGAAAGTAAGTTGAACTTGCCTATGCTTGTTGTGATAGCCTTTGTTGTGCAAGTGTTTGATTTTGTGTACCGTGTCTCTCGGTGGAGGGCCGGCTATTTGGTTGATTGTTTGGACATACTGACACGTTGGATGGTCCACGAGTATGCGTCCACTTTGCGTATTATCTGGTTATTTCTTTTGGACATACTGACACGTTGTATGGTCCACGAGTATGCGTCCACTTTAAGTATTATCTTGTTATTTCCTTTGGACATACTGACACGATGAGTGTCCCACGGGTATGCGTCCAGTAGGATGGTTTCATGGTCATGCTTATACCGAGGTAGGATGCCGGGGCATGCGGTCATTGTGAGGTTTATGTTACACCCCGTATTTTTTTTCCAGGACATGTTTTAAGAACGTACGTAAGAACTCACAAGTGTTAAGATTTGAGACTTGTAAAAATTTATCGGAATTATGAAATTTTCGGAAAACGTATTATTATGACGAATGGGAGGGCGACACGTGTCACCCCCCTTAATGATGCCTTGGACGAATTTTGCAAGGGCAAGAGGGTCATTGGACCTTTGTTAGCAAGACAAGTCTTGCAACTTGAAAGCTTGAGAGAATTGACTTGGTCAAGGGGACCACAACACTTGATATTTAATAAGAGCTACATCCAAGTCTCACATTTGTATGAATCTTGACCCTCCATTGTACTATTTAATACTACTAGTAGCAAGACATAGTCCAACACTTAGAAAATTTTCACAAAAATTTGAAGAACACAAAGCATGCTCTCGGTTCACTCTCTCTAAGAAAGGAAATTTTTTGTTTCTTGTCCATTAAGCTCCAAACTTTAAACCAAGGTTCATGAGTGTATTGTAAGCATATCTCAATAGAAAAATATCGGAAAAAGATAGTTTTCGTATTAGTCGCGAAGTGAAAACCTAGTTGCTTTCTAGGTTTTGAATTGGAAGTTTGAAGGAAAGTTGTTGGTATTGTTCTAAGGGTCTCAAGTAGCGGATTAAAGTGTCTCGAAGAGGCTCTAAGTTGCTAAGGAGCGACTTCGGAATTGGAGTTGGATTAAGTTTCGTTGAGGTATAATCTTGTCTCTTAAAAGTATTACAAGATTATATATTTTGCTTGTTGTTAGCTTTACATGTTGCTAGCATGAAGTTTATATGTTGAAGTTGATAAGTATTATGGATTGATTGTAGCCTTAAATCCGAAATGTTATATAAGCCACTTGAAGTTGGATTACTAATTGGTCGTTTATTAGAAATCGTCGCATGTTACTTACTTGAAGATTATAGTAGTTATAATCAATTGCGACTTGATATCATGTTATGCTAACAACTTGGATTGAAATGGAATTGGATAAGAATTGATGTTATTGTACTCAATGTGGCCGAATTGGACTTGTAGTTGTGTTGGTTTGATATCGTTTGTGGGGCGGAATTTTACACGTCTAATAGGCGTGTAATCCCCTATTGATTAATTGCTTTGATTGTGCCTTAAATGTGGCGTGTTTGGTTATTGAATTCGACCTTGAAAAAGGTGGCAAAGTGAGTAGAAACAAAGGAGGTGCTGTCCGATTTTCCATAGAATTTAGCGACTTGACACCTATAATATTCTACGTTTGAAGTAAGGCGTTAATAGACGTATTTTGGATATTATAGGTTGACATACTACGGGCGGGATATTGTACTTGGCAAGTGGTTCGACCCGACGAGGTATGTAGAACTTTTCCTATCTTTTGAGCATGACTAGTTGCACGTATATTGTACGGTAGACGTACAAAACCTTGATATCCTTTACTTGTTTTAAAATAGCCAAGTCGGGTGAGTTAGGAGAATAACTCACTTCTTTGAAAGTTTTAAGGATGTCTTAAGTTTTAATAAGAAGTTAAGGGACTTGAAGAGTTTTAAAGTATGTGATACTTGTTTCGTTTTAAACGTATAAGTCCCTTGGATATGAAATTGTATTTGGCTAAGGTATAAAGTTAATATAATGACTTTATGGGAAGTTGGTTATATTAACTTTATGGAAAGATAAATGACTTGATTTAATGAAAGACAATTTGATTTTAAGGCATCAATTGCCTAAGGTTTTATAAGAAAAGGAGTCACTTGATTTAGAAACCTAACTTTATTTCTAAAGGTATTGTGACTTGCCTTGAAATGTAATTTGGACTTGATACTGTGGTTAATAGTATCTTGGAAGTTTTATACTAAAAATAGTCATTTGTTTTAAAGAACAGAAGTATGTAGTACTTTGGGTTAAACTCCCGGATTTATTATAACATATTAGTGCCTTAAGTAAACTAAAATGAGAGTGTAGATGAATGAGATTAATAAGAAGTTAGGGGGATTTCTAACTTGCTTATTTATTGTATGACGGCCGGTTGAGATAGGGTAAGAGTATAAGTGAGGGGTAAACCCCCAAGACGCTATACCACCTTCTCCAGGGTAAGAGTATAAATTAGGGGTAAACCCCCAAGACGTTATACCACCTGCTTTACCACCTTCTCCAGGGTAAGAGTATAAATGAGGGGTAAACCCCCAAGACGTTATACCACCTGCTTTACCACCTTCTCCAGGATAAGAGTATAAATGAGGGGTAAACCCCCACGAAGTTATACCATCTGCCTCAGGGTAAGAGTATAAATGAGGGGTAAACCCCCAAGACGTTATACCACTTGTTTCCATGGATTTGCTACCCATGATTTGATCGTGAGCTTCCTATTTTATATTGTAGGTATACTACTATTTACTCTCATTGTTAGTAAGGCACAGTGTACTGTAATTTGATTATCATACATGTCTCCGGCTTTGTTTTAAACTTATGATGTAAGTACAGTATTTTCAAGTTTTACATACTTAGTACATATCAGGTAATCGACTTTCCTGGTCGTTCATGCCGCAGGTAGCGGTAAGCAGGTGGTGGATCCTCATTCTTAGGATCACATATCAGACGTCAGAAGCTCCATTTCTCCGGAGGCTTGTCTCTTTGGTATAGTGTTTCCCTGATGTTGTAGTATTATGTACATTCAGGGGTATGGCGGGGCCCTGTCCCGCCACAGTTGTTATTCCTAGAGGTCTGTATTCACATATGTGGTTGGTCAGAAGAACCGAGTTACAGCTTGTACTTTTGATTATGTTTATATTATGGAAGGCGGCCTTATCGGTTAGCCTGTGATGTTTATCGTTTACACATGTGTTTATGTTGTGTATTTTCCGCTGCTATTCTCTGATGTATACCAACAGGTGCCTGTAGGCATCGCGCCCGGTCGGTCGTGACAAAAGTGGTATCGAGCGCTTAGTCCTCGGAAAGTGTCTACAGATCGTGTCTAGTGTAGTCTTGATTATCGGTGTGTTGTGCACCACATCTATAATTGTGAGGTCGCAGGACATTTAGGATTGGTTTCCATTCTTCTCTCTCGAGATCGTGCAAGAGAGCTGCCTTATTAGGTTGAATCCTCTCGACATATTCTTATGAAATGCTTATGCCTCCACTAGGCGACTGTGGCCTGTATGGCAAGGCAAAGAACAGAGAGCTGCTAGCGGTACTCGGAGGGTTACACGGACTCGTGCACGTGATATGCCCGAGAGGTAGTAGCGTCGGCGAAGTTCACCACGCCGACAAAGACAGAGAGCCGAGAGGCGGAGCTCCAGAGGTTCCGGCACTGAGCCTCCAGCCCGCACCGCAGGCCGAGTATAGAGACTACGGGAGCATATCCGGTTATTGACCAAGATAGTAGCACGCAGCCGATAGAGCGTGCAGCCTAACCCTAAAGCCGGCTGGGCCATGGATTCGAGATTTTCTGGGTTATCATCCACCTGAGTTTTATGGTTCGAGGTCTGAGGAGGATCCGCAGGAGTTCTTTCGGCAGCTACAATGACCATGCAGTTCTTAGGGCTTCGCAGACGAGTTCATTACGCTAGCCTCTTACCGGTTACGCGATATTGCGTTGAACTGGTTTGAGTCGTGGTTGCTTTCGAGAGGTGAGGATGCTCTTCCAGCTGTTTGGGAGGAGTTTACAGAGGCCTTCATGGATCACTTTTTGCCTCCTGAGATGAGGAGGGCCCGCGTAGATAGATTTTTGACCTTGAGGCAGAATGGGAGGACTATCAGAGAGTATAGCCTGGAGTTTGACTCCTTGGCCAGACATGCGCACACTATTGTAGCTGACATGGCGGATAGAGTTCATCGTTATGTGATGGGGCTAGACCGTCATATGATTACTGCATGCTTGGGGGTGGCTCTTCAGCCCGGTATGGACATTGCCAGACGCAGCTCATGCGCAGGGGATAGAGGATAGAGAGAGGGAGGACCAGATTGACTCAGGCCAGCCCAAGAGGGCCAGGACAGCGGGGTCTCAGGGCAGTTTTCGAGGCGGACAACCTCAGCAGCAGACTAGGTCCACTTTCCAGCCAGCACAGAGTGCTCCCTCACGGTTTTCTGGCAGGAGGTCTGATCAGCCAGGTCATTCAGGAGCAGTCGTGGCTCCAGACTTCGGATTTCGCGAGGCGAACCGCCACCGACGGGGACCACCCACACCTCAGTGTGCTCGATGCGGTAGGTTTCACCAGGGCGAGTGTCGCAGGCTTCGAGCTTGTTACTCTTGTGGCGCAGGCCATTTGAGGAGAGATTGTCCGCTCAGAGGCGTGGGTGGTACGGCAGCCGACAGATCGGGCCGGGTCTTCCTCTCCTTCGTGGTTACGCGCCCGAGGCGTATTCACGACGGCAGCCGCGGTAGAGGTCGTGGTGGTGGTTCCAGTTCTAGCGGTCCCCAGAACCGCATATATTCATTAGCCAGCCGCCAGGATCAGGAGGCTTCCCCTGACGTCATCACAGGTACATTATTGATTTCATGTTGTAACGTTTATGCTTTGATAGATCCAGGTTCTACCTTGTCCTATGTGTCCTCTTATCGGGTAGAATCGGATAAAGCCGTGTCGATAGAGCCTTTGAGGTAGCTACGCCAATGGGAGATTCTGTTAATGAGCGTGTACAGAGGTTGTCCCAGATTTATTTACATTCGCCGACTCGCAGACTTGATAGAGCCGAGATGACAGATTTTGATGTCATTATGGGTATGGATGGTTGGCTTCTTGTTATGTCAACGCTGACCGTAGGGACAGTTGGTTCGGTTCCAGCTTCGCGAGCCGCTTATAGAGTGGAAGGGCAACACAAATACGCCGAGGGTAGGTTTATTTCTTACCTCAAGGCTAGGAAGATGGTGCGCAAAGCGGTACATCTATCATCCGTTCGTATTTGATACAGCAGGCCGAGGTGCCGCTTCTTGATCCAGTGGTTAGGAGTTTCGATGTGTTCCCAGATAATCTTTCCGTATCCTCCCGAGAGGAGGTTGAGTTTTGTATTGACACGCTTCCGCACACTCGACCTATTTCCATTCCGCCATACAGACGGCACCGCTGAGTTGAGGAGTCAAGGACCAAATGAAAGATTTGGCCGAGAAAGGCTTTATCGTGCCTAGTGTATCTCCCCGGGAGCGCCGGTTTTGTTTGTGAAGAAGAAGGATGGGACGCTGCAGATGTGTTGATTACAGCGGTGAATAAGGTAACCATCAAGAATAAAACCTCCCGTGATTGATGATTTGTTTGACCAATTTGCAGGTGCGAGGTGTTTTCCAAGATAGACTCGCGGTCCGTTATCATCGTCACGAGTTCGAGAGACAGATATCCCAAAGACTGCATTCAGGACCCGATATGGGCACTATGAGTTCAAGGTTATGTCTTTCGGTTTGACCAACGCTCCAGCGGTATTTATAGATTTGATGAACCGGGTGGTCAAGCCATTTTTGGATACATTTGTGATAGTATTCATTGATGACATCCTGGTTTATTCGCGGACAGAGCGGGAGCTTGAGGACGGTACTTGGGGTTCTCCGGAGCCGGAAATTATTCGCCAAGTTCTCCAAGTGTGAGTTTTGGTTGGCCTCAGTGGCATTCCTGGGGCATATTATTGGGGCTGATGGTGTTCGGGTGGATACGGCAAAGATTGAGGCAGTCAAGTCTTGGCCGAGACCTACTACTCCGACCGAGGTGCGGAGTTTCTTAGGACTGGCAGGTTATTATCGTAGGTTTGTGGAGCAGTTTGCTTCGATTTCAGCACCGTTGACTAGGCTGACTCAGAAGACAGCCAAGTTCCAGTGGACAGAGGCTTGCAAGAAGGGTTTCCAGTTGCTGAAGGAAAGGTTGACTACAGCTCCAGTTCTTACTCTTCCCGGCGGGTTAGACGCACGTCATCTATCGCGATGCCCTGCATCGGGCTAGGTGTGTTTGACGCAAAGACGGCAAAGTTATAGCCTATGCTTCCTGAAGCATTTTAAGCATGAGAGGAATTACCCTACCCACGACTTAGAGTTGGCCGCAGTTATTCTTGCCTTGAAGATTTGGAGACATTATTTGTATGGGGTTCATGTGGATATTTATACAGACCACAAGAGCCTCCAGTATATCTTCAGCAGAGAGCCGAACTTGCGGCGCAGACGGTGGTTAGAGTTCTTTGAAAGATTATGATGTTGATATTCTATACCATCCGGAAAGCCAACGTAGTTGCCGATGCCTTGAGTCGTAGATCGATGGGAGCCCGTGAGGTACACCAGAGACAGACATGGTCCGCCGATCCACCGCCAGCGAGACTGGGGTTCGCTTGATCGATACCGACGGTAGCTGGCACGGAGTTCGCGAGGTTGTGCAGTCTTCCATCGCTGATGAGGTAAGAGGCGATTTGAGGACCTGTTGGTACGCAGATCGAGACGCAGCTCTTTGGGAGGAGAAGAGTCTATTCGAGGTAGCGCTGGCGCCGAGATTTGAGGGCCGGCCATGTAGGGTGTTCACCGTCCGAACCTGACCGAACCTGAATGGACCTAACCTAATCCGTAAAATTTCTTGACCGAGGACCGGTTGGACCGGTTTTTTTTTTTTGTTAAATGCAATTTATAAATTATAATTTTTTAAAAATGTGTTCGTTTATCAATCTCATTAAATATGTTTGTTTTTTTTCCTTATCCTTCAATAAACTTTATTTCATTAATATGACTAACTTAAAGAAAATCACCAAATGTACTTGGTTCGTATACGAACTACTGAACTACCCATTAATTAAAGTTATACACCACATTTATATTTTCTATTTTCTATTTGGAATTTGGACATTCCTGAAACAAGGGGTGCACAAAAGGTTAAACCGCCGACCAAGATCAAGACCAAGACCGAATTATAGACATTACCTGACCGAATGGACCGAATGATTTGCCCCCCCCTCACCACTACTCGCCACCGCCAAATTTCTCATCCACCTAGCCACTTCACCCCGCCAGCCGGACGTATTGACATATCTAATATAGGTTGTAAATTGATCAAACTTTATACGGCCATAACTTTGCTTCGGACGTCCGCTTTACCTAAAAAAATTGATTTCGCGTATTTTTTCGAGCACGGCGCCAAACTGCTTAAGCGGTTTTATTCTCCGATTTCTCCAAAAACATCCATCTTGCCTCAATTTCACTTTTTCCCAAATCGTTACGTTTTTCCCTTTTCAAATCTAAATATCTCGCGATGTACAATTGATTTCAACGTAAAATTGCGTGGCACCGCATCCGAATGTCAATTTCAATATTGGAAATTCAATTTATAAAAAAAAATCCGGCCGACCGAAAATTCGCTTTTACGACCGACCGAAACCGGAATCCACCATTTTGACGGACCGAGGACCGGACCGGAATCCATCGGTCCGGTTTTCCGGTCCGGTTCCGATCCGATTTTCCGGTCCGGTCCTGTTTTGTACACCCCTAGTTGTGTGTTCCCGATGTGTCAGGACTTCACGCAGATTCTCGTGAGGCACACATTGCTTGTTATTCTATTCATCCGGTCGACCAAGATGTACCATGACCTCGATGTTTGTATTGGTGGGATGGCCCAAGAGGACGTGGCGAGTTTTGTTGCACGGTCCTAATTGCCGCCAGTCGGTCGAGCACCGTGAGGCCCGGGATTATCGCAGCTATCGAGATTCCGACTGGAAGCCGAGGTGATCAACATGGACTTTGTTACAGGTTACCTCGCACTCGCAGGAAGTACGACTCCATTTGGGTTATTGTTGACAAAGCTAACGAATCAGCCCATTTCCTTCCAACAGACGACGCTTACCGAGGACTACGCCGTATTGTACATCGAGATTGTGAGGTTGCACGCGTCCCGCTTCGATTATATCCGATAGGAGCCCGCCACGCTAACTCTGAGGTCTTTCCGTATGGTTTAGGGACACAGTGAGTCTCAAGACAAGATTTCATCCTCGGGACCGACGGCAGCAGAGCGCATTATCCGTACACTGAGGATATGTCGCGAGTCCGCATGATTGATTTCGTGGTACCGGGAGGATCATTTTCCTCAGGAGTTTGCTTATAACAACAAATACCATTCCAAAGATACGATGGCGCCATACGAGGCTTTATATGGCGGAAATGTAGATCGCCGATTGGTTGGTTCGACGTGGCGAGGTGCGATTAGTTGGCCCGCACTTGGTTCAAGGGCCGGATAAGGTGAACCTTATCCAGAGAGATCATAGCGCCCGTAGCCGAAGTCATACGCGGATAATCGGCGTCGGCATTTGGAGTTTCGTGCACGATTGGGTCTTCTTGAAGGTATCACCCATGGCGGGTGATGAGATTCGCAAGAAGCTCGCCTCAAGGTACATCGGGCCCTACCAGATCGTCTGGCCGAGTAGGCAAGGTTGCCTATGAGTTGGATCTGCCATCATAGTTAGAGGCGGTACATCCGATCTTCCATGTTTCTATTGCCATGGAAGTGTATCGGAGATCCAACAGAGTTTTCCTGCTAGTGAGGTCCAGTGGCGGAGGGTTATCGTGATGAAGAGAGTCCCATAGCGATACTCGATCGCTGTGTCAGCGATCATGACCAAGGATGTAGCTTCCACAAAGTCTTGTGGAGAAATGTTAACCGAGGAGATGACTTGGGAGCGGAGAGACATGCTGGCGAAGTATCCTCACTTATTCCCTACACCTTCAGGTAATTATTTTCCCCTACTTGTCAAGTTATAATTGAAGCATTTGTTTTGTGTAAATGCTATTATCTGGCCATGTGTGGCATTTTTGGTATGTCGGGATTTTGAAAGGAAACTATGTCGCTAATTATAAGTTTGACTCAAAGAACATTCGGGACGAATGTTTCTAAGGAAGAATGTTACACCCCGATTTTTTTCAGACATGTTTTAAGAACGCACGTAAGAACTCACAAGTGTTAAGATTTGAGACTTGTAAAAATTTATCTAATTATGAAATTTTCTGAAACGACATTATGACGAATGGGAGGCGCCACGTGTCACCCCTTAACGATGCTCGACGAATTTTGCAAGGGCAAGAGGGTCATGGACCTTGTGTTATACCCGTATTTCCAGAGTATATACGTAAGGACGACGCGGCGACAATTTGAGACTTAAAGTTTGGCATAGGTTCGAAATTTGTGCACAACACCCGACAGAGTCGTTTTTCGACTAAACGCTTTACTGAGCTTCGCGAGGGAAAATTCGCCATGTCGCTTTGTATTTTTGCGGATTTTTCCGAGCGACGGAACATTTTGGGTCACGAGAGGTGACACTTGTCACCTCTGCCGACGCTGGGGTGGCCGATGGGTCACGGATCCTTGCCGATTGGCTCTTGTTTTGGCCTTGTTTTGTGCCTTGTTTTACGGCTTGTTTGGTGCCTTGTTTTGTGGAGTAGGTTAGGGTGCACTTGGCTTGATCAAGGCCTTACACTTGCCTTGCACATGACTTGATCTTGGCCATTGGTCGCCCTCGCTTCCCTATAAATACCCCTTAGAGATGAACTTCTTCATCCACCTCACTTTGTCTAAGCCTTGAAAACTCTCCTCCCTCTTGTGGCTCTCGTCCAAAGCCTCTCCTCCCCTTCTAGTGGCCTCTGGCCGAGAGGTTCCCCTCCCCTCACAGGTGTCTTGCCGAGGTACCCCTAGCCTAGTTGTTTCAGACATATACCCCCCATTTTGTAGTATTGAAATACTCCTCAAAGTCTTGTTTTAATGCCCAAAAAACCTTAGCCTATACCTAGTAGTATTCCAAAAGTTACCTCTATACGTAGAGTCTTAAATACTACCTTTTGTCCTTTTAGTCTCAAACCGAAACCCTAAGGAAATCTTCATAGTTGGTTGAAGTATTTAAGTAGTTGGTTAGAACTTCTAAGGGTTGTTTGGAGCGCACTGAGTGAGCTAAACCTCGCTCAGACCGACATTATAACTTGGATAATTTTGGGCTTATCGAGGTAAATATTCTTGTCCTTATTGTAATTGGAAATTACATGTTGTAGGATTATATAGTTGAAGTATACTATACATAGAACTGAACATAGCTTTGCGGCAATGTCTTTTGACTTAAGCCCAATATAAAGAAGAGAACCGAATCAGAATTACATAGGGTATGTATGATGAGACTTGTGGTATTACCGTATAGTAGAATTGTATACGTCGGTTAGACGTATAAATCCCCCGTTGGCTTGGTAGCCGCCTCGATAGAGGAGATTTACGCTGCATGTAAAGGGGCCACGAATTTTCAGAATATGGAACCGCAAGGTTAGAAGTTAATAGACGTGTGGCCTTATATGTGGAAGTACTACGAGTAGCGTATTCTACTCAAGAGTGGAAAAGGCTAGCCGTTACGATCGCGAGCGCTTGCTTATCGCCGATAATCGTCGCGAGGTACGCGAACCTCTTCCTATCCTTCTATGATGCTTTGTAAACTATGTAGTACGGTAGACGCATACGTGCTAAATGAGTTGGTTGGTTTAAAACATAGGTGTTATAATAGCTTTATGGGAAGTTAGTTATAACGACTTCATGTAGGTAAAAGATTGGTTTATTGATTGTAGAAGTTAAGAGACTTGATCTTGAAAGATAAGAGACTTAACTTGTTTTACTTGGTAATTAACATTTTGTTAAAGGTGTTGTGAAACCTCATTCATGAGTAATGAGTACTTGGTTTTAAAAAGAATAATGTTTTATTGATTTCTAAATGAGAATAAGTGTCGAACAAACCACAAGCCGCTTAATAAAGGAAAGTGTATTGACAAATAACAAATTGTTATTAAAACCAAGAGAAACCTCCATCCGCATGTAAGCTAAGATAAGACAAAATTGTATTACATTTCCTAGATCATGGTCACAGAATAAGATTGTTGTAAACAAGAATAAACTACCACGACAAGACATATGTTACTCAATTGTTTTAAAAGAGATTAAGACTATGAGTTATGAAACCTTTCTAAAATGAGAAACTTGAGCATTTGAAATTAGGCAAACTTGAACGCTTGGAAAATAATGTTGTTACTTGATTTTACAAAGGGAAGTATTTTGGTTTACTTAAAAAGATAGTCACTCTATTTTTATGCTACGTATTATGTGACTTTTGTGAAATAAACGGATCCTTTAAAAAGAGTTAATGACGTAGTACTTTAGGTTAAAACCCGGACTTTGATACGAAACGGAAGTACCTTGAGTCAGGTGTAACTTGCCTATGCTTGTTGTTGTGTAACTCGCCTATGCTTGTTGTGATAGTCTTTGTTGTGCAAGTGTTGATATCGTGACTTCTGGAAGGAGTGGATCTTTTATAAAAGTCTAGAAGTATGGTAATTTGCTTGAGCTTGTTTGTGATAGCCTGGTTGTGCGGTATAATGTTGTTGATGTCACATGGACATGTCTACACCGACGCAGAATTCCGGCATGTGGCCACAGGTGGTTGACACCGATATATTGTTATTGTGGTTACATGGATACGCCTACACCGGCGCAATTCCGGGCGCGCGTTACGCGCGGGTTGATCACCCAAGATATTGTTGTTAATGTCATACGGACGGTTCACACCGGCGCACTCCGGCACGCGCCGGGCATTGTTATTATTGTTGCATCATGGACATGTCTACACCGGCGCAGACCGGGCACGCGCCATGATGCGAACATGATTGATGCTGTGGGCGTGAGACCCATAGTTATATTTGAGTGATGACTTGAGGCGCGAGTCCCCGATCGACATGATCGCTTTATGCGCGAATCAGTTTGGTTATCATACATGTCTCCCGCTTTATTTAGACTAGTATGATTTCATTTACGATTTTTACGCCACATACTGTACTGTTATCGACCTCCTTGGCCGCGCTCATGCCGCAGTAGAGTACATCGGTAGTGGATCCTCGCCATGAGATCACAGCCAACAGATTGGGAAGCTCCGCTTTCTCGAGGCTTATTCTTTGCATGTGTTCCCCGAGTTGTAGGTTCTTGTACATTCGTGGTATGGCGGGCCCCGTCCGTTATGGTTGTTGTAAATCTTAGAGGTCTGTAGTACCGTGGCGGGTGGTTGTAAAAAGGATTAAACTGTTCGGGTTTTATGTATATAACCAGAAGGCAATTGTTTTTGGTTGGCCTGTTTTATGATCATATATCTTGTTTCATGTTTATGTTTTATTTTCCGCTGGTTTTCTCTGATGTTGTATCACTAGGGTGCCCGGGGTAAGGCACCAGTCACGGGCCCGGGATCGGGTCGTGACAAAAGTGGTATCGAAGCGCTTAATCCTCGGAAAGTGTCTACGCATCGTGTTCAGTAGAGTCTTGATTATCGATGTGTGCACCACATCTATAATCGTGAGGTCGCAGGACATTTAGGATTCGTTTCCATTCTTCTCATTCCGAGATCGTGCCTTAGAGTCATGTTGTAAGTCGACCCTCCGACGTATCTCGTTTTACCGCTTATGCCTCCGCAAGTGCAACCAGAGCCCAAGGGCAAGACAGCCGAGGTGCCGCTAGTGAGATACAGAGAGTACGAGGGCGCAGCCCTGCCGTTCGAGATTATGCTTGACGACGAAGTTTTGCGACGCCACTTCCAAAGAAGTTTAGAGCCGCAGCTGGCCGCCGAGACCATCAGACTGAGCCTCCACCCCACACCGGAGCAGATAAGATGGGGTACAAGGAGATGGACGATTCTTTGGCCGTGGTCGTGGCCGATATGAGGATAGGCCGATGCAGCAGCCTGGCCCAAAGAGCACCAGTGGTTCACCCCTGAGCAGATAGTTTGAGGCTACGGGACTTTCTGAGTTGTAGCCCGCCAGAGTTTTATGGGTCGAGGCCTGAGGATGATCCGCAGGAGTTCATCCGGCAGTTACAGCGGGTCATGAGAGTGATCAAGGCTTCGGAGACCGAGTCGGTGGTCTTAGGTTCGCATCGGCCGCGTGATACCGCAATGATCGGTTTGATTCGCGGAGCCGTCCCGGGAGAGAATGCACTTCCAGCCGCTTGGGACGAAGTTCTGGGAATTTCTTGCACATTTCTTGCCTCCACAGACAGAGGGCACGGGCCGACGATTTATGATGCTTAGACAGAGGCGACGGCTCGGGAGTACAACGTGGAGTTTGACTCGTTGGCTCGGTATGTCCCCGCTTTAGTGGCAACCATGGAGGATAGAGTGCACCGCCACGCCACCGCTAGATGATTACTTGAGAGGCTTGTTCGTGTAGCTCTTCACGGGCATGGACATTGCCCGCATGCAGCTCATGCACTGATGCGAGGCACGAGAGGTCGACGGAACGACTGGATCAACGTAAGAGGCCGTGACATCGTGGTCTTTTGGCGACTTTCGAGGCGGATCGCCTCCGCAGCAGTTAGTTTTGTACCTCCGCCGCTGCAGAGTGGTCCTCCACAACCTTCGTGGCATCCAGAGTATTCGGAGCGTCGTGGCTCCATGGTTCGTGTTTCGCGAAGTAGGGGTGTTGGCGGATGCACACCCCTACCTCGGTGGTCGATGGTAGACCGCATTTCGTGAGTGTCGTGGTGCCAAGGAGCTTGTTATTTTGTACGCAGGCCATTTTGCAGGAACTGTCCCGACCAAGGTAGCACGGATGTTACGACTCACCTTCGTGATCGATGGCCGGTTCATCACCTTCTACAGCTTACGCTCGCCGCATGTGCCTATGATTAGAGTGACGCGTGGATACAGGTATATCTTTAACCCTCTAGAGTTTTGGTATGCTTGTTATGAATGTTACACCCCGTATTTTTTTTCAGGACATGTTTTAAGAACGTACGTAAGAACTCACAAGTGTTAAGATTTGAGACTTGTAAAAATTATCTAATTATGAAATTTTCTGAAACGTATTATTATGACGAATGGGAGGCGACACGTGTCACCCCCTTAATGATGCCTTGGACGAATTTTGCAAGGGCAAGAGGGTTATTCGACCTTTGTTAGCAAGACAAGTCTTGCAACTTGAAAGCTTGAGAGAATTGACTTGGTCAAGGACCACAACACTTGATATTTAATAAGAGCTATATCCAAGCCTCACATTTGTATGAATCTCGACCCTCCATTGTACTATTTAATACAACTAGTAGCAAGACATAGTCCAACACTTAGAAAATTTTCACAAAAATTTGAAGAACACAAAGCACGCTCTCGTTCACTCTCTCTAAGAAAGGAAATTTTTGTTTCTTGTCCATTAAGCTCCAAACTTTAAACCAAGGTTAATGAGTGTATTGTAAGCATATCTCAATAGAAAAATCTCGAAAATGATAGTTTTCAGATTAGTCGCTAAGTGAAAACCTAGTTGCTTTCTAGGTTTTGAATTGGAAGTTTGAAGGAAAGTTGTTGGTATTGTTCTAAGGGTCTCAAGTAGCGGATTGAAGTGTCTCAAGAGGCTCTAAGTTGCTAAGGAGCGACTTGAATTGGAGTTGGATTAAGTTTCGTTGAGGTATAATCTTGTCTCTTAAAAGTATTACAAGATTATATATTTTGCTTGTTGTTAGCTTTACATGTTGCTAGCATGAAGTTTATATGTTGAAGTTGATAAGTATTATGGATTGATTGTAGCCTTAAATCTGAAATGTTATATAAGCCACTTGAAGTTGGATTACTAATTGGTCGTGTTATACCGTATTTCCACGAGTATGTATGCGAGGGCGTCGCATAAAAGTTTAAGCCTTAAGATAGGCAAGGGACTAAAATTTGTACACAACCCCGAATCGATTTGTTTTTCCGACGAGAATTTTCCGAACCTTGTAAGGGAATTTCATGTGTTCAATAATTTAATTTTTGCGTATTTTCCGAGAGATAAAATATTTTGGACCAATGGGAGGGTGACATGTGTCACCTCAAAGTGGACGAATTGGAGGGCACACCTTGCACATTTTTTTTCATTTTTGTGGCTTAAAACAATTGGTCAATGTTTGGTAGGATATTTTGTGTGGTAGATGGATAAGGTGGGACCCACACACACTTGTCCAAATCTACACCCTCCACTTGCCCACCACTTGTCTTAATCTTGGCCATCAAGGCCCTATAAATACCCCTTAGTCAAGGATTTCTTCATCCTCAAATGACTTCTAAGTCTTAAAATCCCTCCTCCCTTGTAGTGAAATTCTCGCCCAAGTCCTCCTCCCTCAGTAGTAGTTTCGTCCGCCACACCCCTTCCTCGAGTTGCTCTCGTCCAAACATACCCCCCCCCCTTGGTAGAAAATATTCTCCAAGTATTTTTACTATTCCAAAATACCTTGGCCCAAATACCTTGTAGTATTCCAAGGTTACCCCTATACTAAAAGCCCAGAAATACTATTATACTTCCCTTCAGTCACAAAAACGAAACCCTAAGGAAAATCTTCATAATTGGTTGAAGTATTAAGAAGAAGTTGCGTAGAACTTCTAAGGGTTGTTTGGAGCGGGTTGGAGCACCCAGAGTAGGAGCTAAACGTTGCTCAGGATCGACATTTAAACTTGGATAATTTTGGGCTTATCGAGGTAAATACTCTTGACCTTTTATTGTAATTGGAAATTACATACCATAGTAGTATAGAAATGAGTATAAGATATATAGAAGGATGGTATGAGAGAAGAGAATTGAATTGAAATCACATCAGAAGAATATTAAAGAAGCTTGAATCAGATTTTACATAGATCGTATTTACATAGACTTGTAGTTTAACTGCAGGGAAGTGTTGCCCGATTTTTTTCCGTAGAATAGAGAACCCTCTGCTTAGAATATTCTACAGAGTAGTCTAGATGTTGATAGACGTATATGGCCTTTATAGGTTGAAAGTTCTGCGAGTAGCATGTTCTACTTGAAAGGTGGACAAGGCTAGCCGGGTTATAGCGGTGGAGCGTTTTGCTAATTGTCGATAATCGTCGCGAGGTATGTGATTCTTCCTATCCTCTTGAGCATGATATTTTAAAAGAATATATATAGTACGGTAGACGTACGTGTGCTAACTGAACGTGGGTTTACTACGATGTCTTTTGACTTGAGTCTAAATAATAAGAATCTTGAAGTATTTCAAAAGAATTAAGAATCATTTTTGAAAGAAGAGTAATACTTGGTTTTAAAAGCTTATGAGTTATACTAGCTTTATGGGAAGTTAGGTATAACGACTTAAGAGAGATAAAAGGAACGGTTTACTTAATTGTTTATGAACGCCTTATATTGATTTCGGAAATGAGAATAAGTATCGAACAAACCACTGCAGCGCTAATAAAGGGAAATGTATTGACTAATTAAGTATTATTAAAACCAGTAGAAACATCCATCTGCATAGAAGCTAAGATGAGACAAAATGATATTACATTTCCTACATCATGGCTGCTTTAATAAGATTGTTATGAACAAGAATAACCTACTCACACATAAGGCATATGTTTCTCAAATTGTTTTAAACGTGAATTATATTATTAAGTGATTAAGACTATGAACTACGAAACCTTTCGAAAATAAGAGACTTGAGTAATTGAACTTAGGCAAACTTGAACTTTTGGAAAAGAAGGTTGTTACTTGTCTTTAAAAAGGGAAATTGTTTTGGTTTACTTAAAAAGATAGTCACTCTATTTTTAATACTACGGGTATCGTGTGACTCTTGTGAAAGAAACATGATCTTTTTAAAGAGATAATGTATGAAGTACTTTGGGGATAAAAACCCGAACTTGTTGGCATAAAATAGAAAGTACCTTGTGTGAATAACTTGACTATGTTGGTTTGTGATAGCCTTGTAATACTTTCTTGTTGATTTGATAAGTAAACATGTTAGGATGCTACGTGTGTTAGTGTCTTGTGATGGTTGTGTAAGGGGGTTTCCCTTATTGTGCTTATGTTGTTTAACGATAAGCCGTTATGTTAGTATTATATCACTCACCTCTTGACATGATATACCGGGGGTTAAGCTGCCCCCCGATGCGAGGGATGCCTCATGCGGGTCCAGGGGACCTATGCGGAGCTACGAGTTCCAGGTTAGTGTGCGGGGTAATTACCTCATGCGGTCTATGTGGCCATGCGGACTACGAGAGTCCAGGCGGATGCCGGGGAGTAGCTACCCTCGATGCGAGGAATACCTCATGCGGGCCTAGGTGGCCTATGCGGAGCAGCGGTATGCTCCAGGATTAGACGCGCACATTGATACTGAGGGCGAGTGGCCAGCTTCGATCATGTGGCGCGGTCTAGAATGACCTCGTGATACAGTGTATGGCATTGTTGGTACTGTGGGTTTTAGTAGTCGGCTATGCCTTCGCATTACCCCGCAGACGGTTTATTATGACACAGGTGGGACCTGGTGTTCATGTGTATTCCTTGGTGTTATTACATCGCAGACTGCCGACAGTGAGGAAGGTATTCCACGGGCATGATTGATGTTGTGGGCGTGAGACCCATTGTTATATTTGAGTGATGACTTTGAGGGCGTGAGTCTCTCGACTGACATGATCGCACGATTGTGCATCGTAAATTGGTTATCATATATGTCTTCGCTTTATATAGACTATTATGATTTCATTTACGATTTTTCGCCACATACTTGGTACTGTTGTCGATCTCCTTCGGGCCGCGTCATGCCGCAGTAGAGGTACACCGCCGTCGATCCTCGCCTTAGGATCACGCTCAACGTTTTGGGAAGCTCCGCTTCTCGAGGCTTATCTTTCGTATAGTCCCCTGTTAGAAAGGTGCTTACATTCAGGGGTATGGTGGGGCCCTGTCCCGTCGTTGTTGATTTAACATTCTTAGAGGTCTGTAGTACTGTTGTGGGCAGAGTTTGTAAAAGGGATGTAATTATATATATGCCGAAGGGCAACTTTTCTCTGATAAACTGTTTTTCACTTCATATTATTTCATGTCTCGTTTTATATTCCGCTGGTTACTCTGATGTATGTCTACTTGGGTGCCGGTAGGCACGACCACGCCCGGTTCGGTCGTGACAGGTCATTTATTAGAAATCGTCGCATGTTACTTACTTGAAGATTATAGTAGTTATAATCAATTGCGACTTGATATCATGTTATGCTAACAACTTGGATTGAAATGGAATTGGATAAGAATTGATGTTATTGTACTCAATGTGGCCGAATTGGACTTGTAGTTGTGTTGGTTTGATATCGTTTGTGGAGCGGAATTTGTCACGACCACCCCCGCCCGGATCGTGCCTTACCCCGCACCCTAGTGATACAACATCGAGAAAATCAGCGGAAATAAAAACTTAAACATGAAACAAGAGTTATGATAATAAACAAAGCAACCAAAACGGTTGCCTTCTTGCATATATACGTAAATTGTACAGCATAACCTTTACAACCCCGCCCACAACAAAGATTACAAACCTCTAAGAGTGTTATAACAACAATGACGGACAGGTTCCCGCCATACCTCGAATGTAAGTACCTACAACGACAGGACTATACTAAAGATAAGCCTCCGAGAAACGGAGCTTCCAAAATGCTGAATCTGTGATCCTATGGCGAGGATCAACAATCGTGTACTCTCTACCGCAGATGAAAGCAGCTTCAAGGAGGTCAAGACAACATGTACCAAGTATGTGAAATCAAAATATCAGAACGAAATCATAACGCCTAAATAAAACAGGAGACATGTATGACAACTAAACTACAGTTCACGACATAAAAGCAGTCATGTCAAAGCAGGGACTCACGCCTCAAAGTCATCACTCAAATATAACCATGGTCTCACACCCACAATATTAATCATGCCCGCATCATGGCCACACACCCCCGGAATTCTCCATCGTTCTAGACATGTCCAGATGCAATAATGCGATACCGTAATCAACCCCGCCGATGGCCACATGCCTAATTCTTCATCGCGAGCATGTCCATGTAACAACAATAACAATATATCGGGTAATCAACCCTGCCGCATGGCCACATGCCCCCGGAATTCTGCATCGGTGCAGACATGTCCATGTAACAACAATAACAATATATCGGGTAATCAACCCTGCCGCATGGCCACATGCCCCTGTGCAGACGGCAGACATGTCCATGTAACAACAATAACAATATATCGGGTGATTAAACCGCCGCATGGCCGCATGCCCCCGGAATTCTGCATCGGTGCAGACATGTCCATGTAACAACAATAACAATATATCGGGTGATTAACCCGCCGCATGGCCGCATGCCCCCGGAATTCTTAATCTGCATGTATATGTTCATGTAACAACAATAACAATATATCGGGTGATTAACCCGCCGCATGGCCGCATGCCCCCGGAATTCTTCATCGGTGCAGACATGTCCATGTAACAACAATAACAATATACCGGCCCTCCATCGAGAGACGCGGTAGCATAGGAATACAACTTTTCACACAACAAGGCTATCACAAGCAAGCACAAGCAAATTACCATACTTCAATTCCCTTACAAATATCCATTCTTTCACAAGAAGTCACCTGATACCCACACTCGTAGTATCCAAAACAAAGTAACTATTATCTTAAGTAAAACAAAATAGTTTTCCCTTTTTAAAGACAAGTAACAACCTTCTTTTCCAAAAGTTCAAGTTTTCCTAATTTCAAATACTCAAGTCTCTTATTTTCGAAAGGTTTCGTAGTTCATAGTCTTAATCACTTAATAACATAATTCTCTTTTAAAACAATTTGAGTAACATATGCCTTATGTGTGAGTAGGTTATTCTTGTTTATAACAATCTTATTAAAGCAACCATGATCTAGAAAATGTAATACAATTTTGTCTTATCTTAGCTTCTATGCATGGAGGTTTCTACTGGTTTTAATAATAATTAATTAGTCAATACATTTTCCTTTATTAACGCTCGCAGTTGGTTTGTTCGATACTTGTTCTCATTTCCAAATCAATATAACATTATTCCTTTTAACACCCAATTACCCATTTCTCATTAAAACGGTTTCATAACTTTTTAACACAATCCAAGTCCTTATTAATTCACATCCACTTTTATCTTTTAAAACCACAAACCATTTCTTTGCCCACATAAAGTTGTTATAACCAACTTCCCATAAAGCCGTTATAACACTTTATGTTTTAAACCAACCAAATTCACTTAACACATGTACGTCTACCGTACTACATAGTTCACAACATATCATGCTATAAAATATAGGAAGAGGTTCACATACCTCGCGACGATTATCGACAAATAGCAAAAAGCTCCAAAGTACTGTAATCCTGCTAGCCTTTTCCACCCTTCAAGTAGAATACGCTACTGCGATTTCAACCTATAACGGTCATATAAGTCTATCAACGTCTAGCTACTCAGTAGAACATTCTAAGCGAAGGTTCTTAATTCTACTGAAAATTGGGCAAGACTTCCCTACCACAAACTACACAAATCTATCAGAATACACCCTATGTAAGTACAGTTCAATTCTCTTCTTTACCAACCTTCTATATATCTTATACTTAATTCTAAACTACTACGATATGTAATCTCCAATTACAATAGAAGGACAAAGATATTTACCTCGACAAGCCCAAAATTATCCAAGTTATAATGTCGATCCTGAGCAACGTTTAGCTCCTACTCCGTGCGCTCCAACCCGCTCCAAGCAACCCTTATACGCTCCTAACCAACTCCTCTTTAAGAACCAACCTAAACGAGTGAAGAACACTAAGGTTCTTGTCCTCACAACTCTCGGCCAAGGTGAGGCTTTAGGGGCTGTGTGTGAAATCTTTCTAACTTTTGGTTAACAATCTTCCTAATACACTAAGGAAGAACACTTAAAACTTTAAGAATTTTTGGACAACGTTTGGTCAGGAGAGGGTGTTTGGACGAGAACTACTACAAAGGGAGGGAGTATTTTTGCCTTGGAATTTCTCAAGTGTGGATGAAGAAGTCTTGCAACTTAAGGGGTATTTATAGGACATTCAAGGGCTAGGATTGAAGCAAGTGTGTGGTCTAGATTGAGCCATGTGTGTGTGGGTCCCACTTATCTATCTACTACACAAATATCTTGCAAGACTTTTGACCAAATGTTTTAAGCCTTTTTCATGCCAAAAACGTTTTCAACATGTCCAACAATTTCGTCCAACCTTGCCACCTCGGGGTGACACATGTCTCCCTCCTATTGGTCCAAAATATTTCATCTTCCGAAAATATCCGTAATGCCAAAAATCCAAAATAAAGTGGCCCCACAAAACTGTAAATTCTCCCGTGGCCCCACGTGACCGATTCCGAAAGAGTAAAATTCCATAATTCTCAAATATTCCAAAAGTCCGAATCAATCCGAATCCAATTCCCATTAACGAACCTTTTTCCTTCACAAAACCCTAAACTTTTCCGAAAAATCACACTCTCTTTCTTTCCAAAATTATCGTCAGATTCTCGCACGCACGTCCTCACATACATACTCTGGAACTACGGGGTATAACAGAATTTTACACGTCTAATAGGCGTGTAATCCCCTATTGATTAATTGCTTTGATTGTGCCTTAAATGTGGCGTGTTTGGTTATTGAATTCGACCTTGAAAAAGGTGGCAAAGTGAGTAGAAACAAAGGAGGTGCTGTTCGATTTTCCATAGAATTTAGCGACTTGACACCTATAATATTCCACGTTTGAAGTAAGGCGTTAATAGACGTATTTTGGATATTATAGGTTGACATACTACGGGCGGGATATTGTACTTGGCAAGTGGTTCGACGACGCAGGTATGTAGAACTTTTCCTATCTTTTGAGCATGACTAGTTGCACGATATTGTACAGGACGACAAAACCTTGATATCCTTTACTTGTTTTAAAATAGCCAAGTCGGGTGAGTTAGAGAATAACTCACTTTGAAAGTTTTAAGGATGTCTTAAGTTTTAATAAGAAGTTAAGGGACTTGAAGAGTTTTAAAGTATGTGATACTTGTTTCGTTTTAAACGTATAAGTCCCTTGGATATGAAATTGTATTTGGCTAAGGTATAAAGTTAATATAATGACTTTATGGGAAGTTGGTTATATTAACTTTATGGAAAGATAAATGGCTTGATTTAATGAAAGGCAATTTGATTTTAAGGCATCAATTGCCTAAGGTTTTATAAGAAAATGAGTCACTTGATTTAGAAACCTAACTTTATTTCTAAAGGTATTGTGACTTGCCTTGAAATGTAATTTGGACTTGATACTGTGGTTAATAGTATCTTGGAAGTTTTATACTAAAAAGAGTCATTTGTTTTAAAGAATAGAAGTATGTAGTACTTTGGGTTAAACTCCCGGATTTATTATAACATATTAGTGCCTTAAGTAAACTAAAATGAGAGTGTAGATGAATGAGACTAATAAGAAGTTGTGGGATTTCTAACTTGCTTATTTATCAGATGACACGTTGAGATAGGGTAAGAGTATAAGTGAGGGGTAAACCCCCAAGACGCTATACCACCTTCTCCAGGGTAAGAGTATAAATGAGGGGTAAACCCCCAAGACGTTATACCACCTGCTTTACCACCTTCTCCAGGGTAAGAGTATAAATGAGGGGTAAACCCCCAAGACGTTATACCACCTGCTTTACCACCTTCTCCAGGATAAGAGTATAAATGAGGGGTAAACCCCCAAGACGTTATACCACCTGCCTCAGGGTAAGAGTATAAATGAGGGGTAAACCCTCAAGACGTTATACCACCTGTTTCTATGGATTTGCTACCCATGATTTGATCGTGAGCTTCCTATTTTATATTGTAGGTATACTACTATTTACTCTCATTGTTAGTAAGGCACAGTGTACTGTAATTTGATTATCATACATGTCTCCGGCTTTGTTTTAAACTTATGATGTAAGTACAGTATTTTCAAGTTTTACATACTTAGTACATATTGTGTAATCGACTCTTCCTGGGCCGCGTCACGCCGCAAGTAGGGTAAAAGCGGTGGATCCTCATTCTTAGGATCACATATCAGACGTCAGAAGCTCCATTTCTCCGGAGGCTTGTCTCTTTGGTACAGTTTTTCCCTGATGTAGTATTATGTACATTCAGGGGTATGGCGGCCCCGTCCGCCACGATTGTTATTCCTAGGTCCTGTATTCACATATGTGGTCATGTAAGAACCGAGTTATGTTTGTACTTTGATTATCTTTATATTATGGAAGCGCGCCTTATCGGCCAAGACGTGATGTTTATCGTTTACACGTGTTTATGTTATGTATGTTCCCGCTATTCTCTCGATGTATACCAACAGGTGCGGGTAGGGCACGATCGCCGGCCCGGGTCGCGTGGCTTTATGTTATTAGTCCATGGACCGCTAATCCATGAAGCTTGTCGCGGTGACGAGCGATCACGGGCTTGATTTATACATGTGGTTACAGACACACTTTAGATATTTGTCCTTGTCATTTCTCGTGTATCGGCAGGCTCTGGTAGATAGCTTAAGATACTTGCCTCGGTCATATCTCGTGAGACGGTAGGCTAGGGTACGTTAGCTTAAGATACATGCCTCGGCCAGTTGCGTGGATAGCTTTTGGACTGGTAGTTGGCTTCCGTACCTTGCCCGTGAAGGGATATGACTAGCTTTTAGACTGGTAGTTGGCTATTCTACTCGCCCGACGGTTTGACGACGCAGCGGATCTAGTGTTCAGTTCACATACGGTATTGTTTTACATCATGTATCGCCGTGGTGAGAATGAGTTCCACGCATGATTGATATTATGGGCGTGAGACCCATAGTTATGTGAGTGATTATTTTTGGGATATGCGTCCCTTACTTGACATAATCGCTATTTATTATGAAATGGTTTTATAAAATGATGAAATGTGATTTCATTACGATTTTCATTTCCACATACTTGGTACCTATTGTCTCGACCTTCGAGGCCGCGTTCACGCCGCGGTGAGGTACACCGATTGTTGATCCTCGCTCATAGGATCGCAGTCAGCGTTAGGAAGCTCCGCTTCTCCGAGGCTTATCTTTTAGTATAGTCCTGTCATTGTAGGTACTTGTACATTCGTGGTATGGCGGCTCATCCGTCATAGTTGTTGTTACATTCTTAGATGTCAGAGTAATCTTGTGGCGGGATTGTAAAGGATTTTAACTGCTCGCTTATATGTATATACAATGGTAACCGTTTTGGTTAGCCTGTTTTCTTATGATTGTCTCCTGTTTCCTGTTTAAATTTTATTTCCGCTGATTTTCTCTGATGTTGTTATCACTAGGGTGTCCGGGGTAAGGCACCAGTCACGAGCTCGAGATCGGGTCGTGACAAAAGTGGTATCAGAGCAGTTAATCCTCGGAAAGTGTCTACAGACCGTATCTAGTAGAGTCTTGATTATCGGCGTGTTGTGCACCACACCTATAATCAGGAGGCTATGGGATATCTAGGATTGGTTTCTATTTATTCGCACTCTGAGATCGTGCCTTAGAACTGTGTCGTAAGTTGGACTCCTTCTGACGTATTCTTTTATGCCAGTTATGCCTCCACGCAAGGCAACCAGAGCCCGAGGCGGTAAGCGGCAGAGGAGCTACGAGTAGAGCGGCGGTCTCACCGAGGCCACAACACGAGCCTCCACCCCACGGCCAGAGAGCAGGATATGGGTTACAAGGAGATGGCCCAGTTACTAGCTAGGATTGTGGCTAGACACGAGGATGACGCAGAGTCTGAGGTTCGAGAGCACCCGTAGTCCACCCCAGATCGGATAGTTTGAGACTACGGGACTTTTTGAGCTGCAGCCCACCTGAGTTCTACGGGTCGAGACCTGAGGATGATCTGCAGGAGTTCATCCGATTCTGACGGATCGTAGAGTGATCAAGGCTTCGGAGACCGAGTTGGTGGTCTTAGGTTCGCATCGGCTGCGTGATACTGCAGTCGACTGGTTTGATTCGTGGGAGCTATCCCGGGGGGAGCATGCGCCTCTAGCTATTTGGGACGAGTTCTCGGAGGCATTTCTCAGCCATTTCTTGCCTCCGCAGATGAGGAGAGTACGGGCCGACATATTTCTGATGCTGAGACAGAGAGGGCGTACGGTTCGGGAGTACAACGTGGAGTTCGACTCATTAGCTCGATATGTCCATGCGTTAGTGGCAGATATGGAGGATAGAGTGCACCGCTACGTCACGGGGCTCGATGACTACTTGGCAGAGAGTTGCTCGGGTGTAGCTCTTCAGCTGGGCATGGACATTGCCCGCATGCAGGCTTATGCACTTGGGTGTGAGGAACGGAGAGGCCGACGGATTGACCAATACCAGCAGAAGAAGGCCAGGACGGCAGGGTCCTTTGGTAGCTTTAGAGGCGGACCGCCACAGCAGCAGACTAGTTATGCGCCTCCTCCGGATGAGTGGTCCTCTGATCTTCAAGAGCGGTCGGGGCTCCGGGTTCGAGTTTTCGAGGAGAGTGTTGGCCGGATGAAGCCGCCCCAACCTCGGTGTGGCCAGTGTGGTAGACCCCATGCGGGGAGTGTCACGGTATTCAGAGAGTTTGTTTTACATGCGGCGGCAGGCCATTTTTGCGAGAATTGTCCAACAGGTAGCTCGGATGTAGACTCGGCCCGTGATCATTGCGGGTTCTTCGCCGATAGCTAGGCGCGGTGTTCATACACCTGCAGCGAGCAGTGGTCGTGGTGGAAGTTCGATTCTAGCGGTCCTTGGAACCGCCTATTTGATTTCAGGTATATCCTTCACCCTCTAGAGACTAGTATGCATTGATGATATGATGATGTGCTAAGTATTATGTTCAGATATCATTATGTTAAATTGTGATTTAGAGGCCTGGTTAGTAAAGGGGAAGTTGGGTACATAGAGATTGTGAGCCTTAGAATATTATACGTGGAGCCCTTAGAGGCGAGGCCGTCTTGAGTAAAAGATTTATTTTTATGATTGACCTTTATCGGAGGGCATAGTATATGTGGGGTATATTTGTGTGATAAGTCCCTGAATGGTGTGAAATGAAAGAGGGTAGTTAAGCTAAGAAGACCACTAGGTTTTCGTGACTTGATTAGTGAGATGGTTCCGGATTGGGGAACGAAAGAGTTTGGTGCGATAAATGGGTCGGGTTGAGGCAAGGTCGTGGGTCAACCCAGAGCCGGCTGGGGTGGGGTCAATTTGTGGTGGCCCGCTATGTGATAAGTCACGAGGTGCTAGGACCAAGCTTAGGTAACCATCATACGGTTCGTGGATCGTTCGACCAGAATCGGATCGTGAGGGCCGGGAATGGCCTTAGAGGAAATTGGAGCTAGTGAGATGACCAAGTTTGGAGGTAGTGGCTCCAAAGTTTTGGAAACTGAAGCGATGACTGAAGTGTGGTACGTGTAATAGAAAGAGTTCAGGGGTGACGAGCGATCACGGGCTTGATTTGTACATGTGGTTACAGGCACACTTTAGATACTTGTCCTGGTCATTTCTCGTGTATCTGTGCTCGTAGATAGCTTAAGATACTTGCCTCGGCCATATCTCGTGAGACGGTAGGCTAGTGCACGTTAGCTTAAGATACTTTCTCGGCCGATTCGTGGCTAGCTTTTGGATCGTAGTTGGCTTCCGTACCTTGCGTGAAGGGATATGACTAGCTTTGGACCGGTAGTTGGCTATTCTACTCGCCCGACGGTTTGACGACGCAGGATCTAGTGTTCAGGTTCACATACGGGTGTTGTTTTACATCATGTACTGCCGACAGTGAGGAATGAGTTCCACAGGCATGATTGATATTATAGGCGTGAGACCCATAGTTATGTGTGAGTGATTATTTTTGGGATATGCGTCCCCTTACTTGACATAACTGTTTACTTATTATGAAATGGTTTTATAAAATGATGAAATGTGATTTCATTACAGTATTTTCAGTTTCACATACTTGGTACCTGTTGTACTGACCTCCTTCGGGGGGCTGCGTTCATACCGCAGGTAGAGGTACACCAGTTGTTGATCCTCGCTCATAGGATCGCAGTTCAGCGTTGGGAAGCTCCGTTTCTCCGGAGGCTTATCTTTTGGTATAGTCCCCTGTCATTGTAGGTACTTGTACATTGTGGTATGGCGGCCCCCTGTCGCCATAGTTGTTGTTACATTCTTAGAGGTGCAGAGTACTATCATGTGGCAGGGTTGTAAAGGATTTTAACTGTTCAGTTATATGTATATACATGAAGGTAACCGTTTTGGTTAGCCTGTTTTCTTATGATTGTCTCATGTTTCCTGTTTAAATTTTATTTCCGCTGATTTTCTCTGATGTTGTTATCACTAGGGTGTCCGGGGTAAGGCACGATCCCGTAGATCGTCGTGACACTTAACCTCTTTGTGAAGTTGATTATTATATATATTGGATATTATACATATATTGGAAGTATATTATGGACTATAAGATATAAGGAAAGATTTGGATCTTGTTAAGATGTTAAAAGGAGAATTGGCATATTAGCCATTAAAATGGTAAAAATGTATCCATTACTTACTAAGAAGTTAACAACAAAGAAACTATAACTTATATAAAGATTGGAATATAAGTTGAAGGACTAATGAAGTAATTGGATAAGTAAAATTGTAAAAGTTGGCCAAGGACCCCAACTTAAGGACTATATTTACTTTGGACCGTATTTACTTTGGACTGTATTTACTTTGGACCGTATTTACATTGTTGTTAAGGGGAAGATTGTTAAATCACGTTCCGTTTGGGCGTGTGATCCCCTTCTTTAATTATTGTTATGAAGGAGAGATTGTTAATCGCGTTCCGTTTGGGCGTGTTATCCCCTTCTTTAATTATTGTTGTTATGAAGGAGAGATTGTTAATCGCGTTCCGTTTGGGCGTGTTATCCCCTTCTTTAATTATTGTTGTTGTTAAGGAGAGATTGTTAATCGCGTTCCGTTTGGGCGTGTGATCCCCTTCTTTAAATTTGAATTATTGCGCCTTATTTATGGCATGTTGGTTACTATTATCGGGCCTTGATAAAGGTGGAGAATTGAGTAGAAATGGGGGAAGTGCTGCCCAATTTTTCGTAGACTAAGAGAAGTCTTACTTAGAAGAATCCCACGTAAAACTAGAAGTTGATAGGCGTGTTTTGACTATTATAGGTTGACACTCTGCGCGCGACATATCCGACTTGGCAAGTGGATTTAGCCAGGAGGTATGTGATTTTCCTATTCTCTTGAGCATGATATTTGTGAAATACATATATATAGTGCGGTAGACGCGTATGTTGAAGGAGTTGATTTCCTTTTATGTCCTTGACTTGATTCTAGTTAAGTGACTTGTTATAAAATGTTAAGGACTTGAATTATGTTAAAAAGTTGTAAAACCTCATTCGTGAGTAATGAGTACTTGGTCTTTAAAAGAATAAGTTATCTTGAATTCGGAAATAGAGTAGTTGTCCTTGGATGGTTTAAAACATAAAATGTTATAATAGCTTTATGAGAAGTTAGTTATAACGACTTTATGAAAATGAAGGAATGGTTTTATTATTGGTTTTAAAATGGTAACTTGACAGTTGTTTTAAAAAAAAGATGTGAGACTTGATCGTTCCCCGTCATGGGATTTGGTTTAAAAGTAAGAGACTTGAGAAATTGAAGTTTTGAAACTTAAACTAGTTCGAGAAACGATTTGACATAGAAAAGGAAGGCATGGTATTGTCTTGATTTTTATTTAAAAAGAAAGTATGGAAATTGTTTGGTTTACCTTAATATAATAGTTACTATATTTTGGATACTACGAGTATTAGTATCATGTGACTTTTGTGAAAGAGATGGATCTTTTGAAAAAGTTAAAGCATGTAGTACTTTGGGGTTAAAACCCGGATTTTTGGCATAAAAATGAAAGTACCTTGAGTGTAAGTAACCTGCCTATGTTTGCTTGTGATAGCCTTGTTGTGCAAGTGTGGTATCCTTATGTTACCGCGTCTCTCGATGGAGGGACGGTCGTGTTGTTCTGGATCATCTTGGGCATACTGACTCGATGGAGGGTCCACGGGTATGCAACCATGATAAGGGTTCGTTCACTGATAGTGTTATTCCATGGATTAGCCCTCCATGTGTTTTAGTGACGCAGGTGGTATCTAGTAGTTAGCTTTCGTACCTGCCCTGGTCGTGGCTGATGCAGGCGGTATCTGGTAGTTAGGCTTTCGTACTTGCCTCGGTCGGCATTATGGCGGAGTCTTGTGACGCAGGAGGTATCTAGTAGTTAGCTTTCGTACCTGCCCCGATCAGCGACGTGATGCAGGTGGTATCTGGTAGTGGCTTTCGTACTTGCCCCGGTCAGCTTCGTGGTACAATATACAATATTGTTGGTACGGTAGGTATCTGGTAGTTAGGTTCGTACTTGCCCCGGTCAGCGGAGTGACGCAGGAGGTATCTGGTAGTCGGCCCGTCTTGCCGTCACGGATCTTATGACACAGTGGGACCCGTGCTCACGTGTACTCCTTGGTGTTGGTATAGCATAGGCGGTGGCGGTGAGGAAGGAATCCACGGACACGCTTGATATCGTTAGGAATGAGACCGGGTTTATATTTGAGTAATGACTTTGAGGCATCGTCCACGACTTGACACGATTGTTTATAGATTGTGAAATGGTATCTTTTAGAGACAATATTGATGTACATTACTCTTGTTGTTAGCGGGCTTTGTGAAAGCATTTTGATTGTTGTCACGACCCGACCCGGGCATGGCGGTGCCTACACAGGCATCTTACAGTATACATCGAGATAATCAGAGAACATACATGAAGCTTATAAAATAACTCAACGAAATAAAACAACAAAGTTAGCCACGGGCTACCTTCCGACATACATATACAACGAAGCGATGCCTCATTTTCTTTACAAACTGACCCACAATATGTGACTACAGACCTCTAAGAGTTTTAACATAACAACTGTGGCGGACGGGGCCGCCATACCCTGAATATACATGAATCTACAACCTCGGAAACCGTACAAGAGATAAGCCTCCGAGCAAATGGAGCTTTTTCCCAAATCAACCGAGATCCTAAGAGCAAGGATCACCAACCCGTACCTAATACTGCGGCATAACGCAGCCCGAAGTCGATTACAATAGGTACCGAATATGGAAATGTATAAGGTACAACAATTAAAACATATCGTAAAAAGCATGACACGGTAAGTGTAAAGAAGTAAATACCGAACCTACCATGTCATTACCATCTCGTGAACTTAATCGTACCTTATTATCTTTTCCCATTTTTCAATAAAAGTTATAGCCACTTTCTTACGCATACTTAGGAAAATCATCAAGTTCATTACCATATAACTTACTTATCTTTCATAACCTAATCCAGCCCTTTGCGGAGGGACGCCTATACTACCCGGCTCAAACTGGGACGCGATAAAGTCACATAGTCTGCCCATACAGGTATACTGCCCGGCCAATTACTGGGACGCGATTATGTCGTATAGTCGCCCTAAAGGTATCTTGCCGGCCCATTCTCGACGCGATAATGTCATATAGTCCGCCGAAAGGTATCTTGTCCGCCCATTTACGACGTGATAATGTCATATAGTCGCCCATAAAGGTATCTGCCGGCCCATTTGGGGCGATAATGTCATATAGTCTGCCCATAAAGGTATACTGCCCGGCCCATTTCTGGGACGCGATAATGTCATATAGTCTGCCC
Organism: Przewalskia tangutica; assembly: GCA_029844215.1. Lineage (NCBI taxonomy): Eukaryota > Viridiplantae > Streptophyta > Magnoliopsida > Solanales > Solanaceae > Przewalskia > Przewalskia tangutica. Next base: position 79,803 of record JAQGDG010000408.1, read on the forward strand.
ATAAAGGTATACTGCCCGACCCATTTCTGGGACGCGATAATGTCATATAAAATCCGGGAATTTAACCCAAAGTACTACGCACCTCTACTCCTTTAGAAAGACTCTTTTTCAAATAAAACTTCTCAGATACTAACAACCGTAGTATCAAGTCATATCTACCTTTCAAGACAAGTCACAATACCTTTGTTATACCAGATTTCCGGTATGTACGTGAGGCGTCGTATAATAATTTGAGCCTTAAGTTAGGCAAGTTTCGAAATTTGTACACAACACCCGATAGAGTCGTTTTTCGACTAAACGTTTCCACGACTTTCGTAGGAAAAATTCCTATAGCATTTTTAATTTTTGCGGATTTTTCCGAGAGACTAAACATTTTGGACCAACGGAGGGTGACATGTGTCACCTCACATTGGAAGGACTTGGACGGCAAAGTGAGGCCGGCACGCGTTTTTGTGTTGGAATTTTAGTCAAGGGTTAGGTAGGATATTTTGTGTAGATGGATAAGGTAGCACATGGCTTAATCTTGGCCTTACACTTGCCTTGCACTTGGCTTCATTTGGCCCTTGGTTGGCCTTTGCTTGACCTATAAATACCCTCAAGTTGATGAACTTCTTCATCCAAAATTTCTCTAAGTGTTAAAAATCCCTCCTCTCCCTCAACCTTGTTCTCGCCCAAACACCACCCTCTCCCCTCTTGAGGCCCTCGGCACCCCCTTGCCTAGTGGTTCTAGCCGAGAACCCCTCCCAGCCTAGTTGTGCTAGTCGAAATACTACCCCCCCTTGGTAGAAATGTATTCTACAAGTATTGTTATAATTCCCAAAATACTTTAGCCAAATACCTTGTAGTACTTTCCAAAGTACCCTTTATACGAAAAACCCTAAAAATACGATTATACTTTCCTTTAGCCACAAAATGAAACCCTAGGAAAAATCTTCACCCGTAGTTGAGTGATAAGTAGAAGTTGCGTAGAACTTGGGGTTTCTTGGAGCGAATTGGGGCACGGAGTAGAGCTAAACCTTGCTCAGATCGACATTAAACTCGGATAATTTTGGGCTTATCGAGGTAAATAAACTTGTCCCTCCGTAATTGGAAATTACATGTTATAGTAATATATAGTTGAAGTATACTATATATAGTGATTATTGAATAGAATCAACATAGTATTGTGGCAATGTCTTTTGACTTAAGCTGAAGTTAAAGAAGAGAACCGACGTAATTACATAGGATTGTATTCTGAGACTTGTGTAGTATTCTGTGAGTAGAATTGTACACGTCAAGTTAGACGTGCAAAACCCCTGGTTGGCTTGGTAGCCGGCCTCGATAGAGGAGGAGATTTACTGTTGTTGCGGGGAGGTGTGCAATTTTACGTGAATATTCTACATGGAGATCTAGGATGTTAATAGGCGCCTTGTGGCCTCTATAGGTTGAAGTACTACGTATGGCGTGATCTACTTGGATAAAGGAGTAGCCGACGGTTTGAGGTACTTGGAGCACTTTGCTATTAGTCGATAATCGTCGCAAGGTATGTGAACCTCTTCCTATCTGTTCTAGCATGATATGTGTATAACTATGTAGTACGGTAGACGTACATGTGTTTAATGTATTTGATTGGTTTGAAACATAAAGTGTTATAACGGCTTTACGGGAAGTTGGTTATAATGACTTTATGTAGGTAAGAAAATGCTTTGTGGTTTCAAAGGGTAACTGATTTGACTTATAACGGATTTGATGTGTAGTAATAAAGAACTTGAAGTGTTTCAAAAAGACCTTTTTGAAAGAAGAGTAATACTTGGCTTTGAAAACATAAGAGTTGTACTAGCTTTATGGGAAGTTAGGTATAACGTCTTAAGAGTGATAAAAAGAATGGTTTACTGATTTTTTGAAGATAAGAGACTTGACTTAATGGTATTGATATGAATTTTGTTAAAAGTGTGAAACCTCATTCGTGAGTAATGAGTACTTGGTTTTAAAAGGAAAAATGTTTCTTGATTTGGAAATCGTAATAAGTATCGACAAACCACTGCAGCGTTAATAAAGGAAAATGTATTGAATAATAAAGTATGGTATTAAAACCAGTAGAAACCTCCATCTGCATAGAAGCTAAGATGAGACAAAATTATATTACATTTCCTAGATCATGGTCGCTAATAAGATTGATTATAAACAAGAATAACCTACTCACATATAAGACATATGTTTCTCAAAACGTTTAAAGGAGAATTATGTTTTAAAGGATTAAAACTATGAACTACGAAACCTTTTCTAAAATGAGAAACTTGAGCATTTGTAATTAGGCAAACTTGAACGTTTGGAAAATAAGGTTGTTACTTGATTTTACAAAGGAAAGCATTTTGGTTTACTTAACAATGTTAGTCACTCTATTTTTATACTACGGGTGTCGGGTGACCTTTGTAAAACAAATGGATCTTTAAAAGGAATTTAACGTCGTAGTACTTTAGGTTAAAACCGGACTTTGGCATAAAATGAAAGTACTTTGAGTTGTGTATAACTTGCCTATGCTTGTTGTCGTGAAGCTTGCCTATGCTTGTTGTTGTGAAGCTTGCCTATGCTTGTTGTTGTGAAGCTTGCCTATGCTTGTTGTTGTGAAACTTGCCTATGCTTGTTGTTGTGAAACTTGCCTATGCTTGTTGTGATAGCCTTTGTTGTATTTTGTACCAGCGCTCTCGATGGAGGGCGGTTGATTTGTTATGAACGATTCTACACCGAGTCCCACGAGATGGCGGACACGTATTTCATTTGATTATACAAGTCCCACGAGATGGCGAGGACACGTATTCCATCGATTATACACCGAGTCCCACGAGATGGCGAGGACACGTATTTCATCTGATTTTACACGAGTCCACGAGATGGCGAGGACACGTATTTTATCCGATTGTACGAGTCCCGGGATGGCGGGACACGATTTCATCCGGTTATCATACATGTCTCCGCTTTATATAGACTATTATGATTTCATTTATCATCTTTTCTGATTTCACATACTTGGTACTGTTATCGACCTCCTTGAGTGCGTTCATGCGCAGTGGAAGTACATCGGTTGTGGATCCTCGCCATAGGATCACGATTCAGCGTGTCGAAGCCCCATTCTTGGAGGCTTATCTTTTGGTATGTTACCACAGTGTAGATTCTTATACATTCGTGGTATGGCGGCCCTATCCGTCATACCAATTTGTAAAAATCTTAGAGTGCATGCTTTATTGTAGGCGGGTTTGTAAAAGGATAACTGCTCGGTATTTATGTATATATATGATGAAGGCAACTGTTTTGGTTGGCCTGTTTATTTATCTTGTCTCTTAAATCATGTTCATGTTTTTATTTCCGCTGATTTTCTCTGATGTTGTATCACTAGGGTGCCCGGGGTAAGGCACCAGTCACGGGCCCGGAATTCGGGGCGTGACAAAGTGGTATCAGAGCCAGGTTGTCCTCGGAAAGTGTCTACAGATCGTGTCTAGTAGAGTCTTGATTATCGGTGTGTTGTGCACCACATCTATAATCAGGAGGCTGCAGGACATTTAGGATTGGTTTCCATTCTTCTCACTCTGAGATCGCGCCCTAGAGCCGTGTGATAAGTTGGACCCCTCGACGTATTCCTTTCCTTACCGATTATGCCTCGCGTAAAACCTGAGCCCAGATGGGCAAGGCGATGAGGAGTTAGTGAGATCTGAGAGAGTACGAGCGCGAGCCCGGTCGGTTCGAGCAGTGCCTTGACGGCGAGTTTCGCGGCCGCCAAAGACCAGCGAGTTAGAGCGCAGCAGTGGCTGCTGAGACTACTGTACCTGAGCCTCCAGTCCCACAGCCTGGAGCAGATGAGATGGGGTATAAGGAGATGGCGATTCGGCGGTCGTGGCGATATGAGGATAAGTGGATCTGGCGATTCCAGCCCGAAGCACCGTAGTTCACCCCGGCGAGCGGTTTGAGGCTACGTGACTTTTGAGTTGTAGCCCGCCGTGTTCTATGGATCGAGGCGAGGATGACCTCGAGTTTATCCGACTCTACGGATCACGTAAGTGATCGAGTCTCGGCGAGTCGGTGGTATTGGGTTCGCATCACCGCGTGATCTGCGATTGGTAGTTTGATTCGTGGAGTTGTCCGGAAGAGCATGCACTTCCACCGTATGGGACGAGTTCTCAAGGGCTTTTCTTGCACATTTCTTGCCCCCACGGATGAGGAGGATCGGGCAGATTTTTGACGTTGAGGCGGGGCGGGCGGGCGGTTAGAAGTACAATGTGAGTTCGACTCATTAGCTCGGTATGTTCCCGTGGTAGCCGATATGGAGGACAGTACACCGCCACGTCACCGGTGGAGGATTACTTGGCGAGGCTTGTGCAGGTGTAGCTCTTGGCCGGCATGGACATTGCCCGCATGCAAGCTCATGCACTAGGATGCGAGGCACGCGGAGGTCGACGGAATGGCCGAGATCGCCAGAAGAGGCTGAGCAGCAGGTCCTTTGGTAACTTTCGGCGGACCGCCTCGGCAGTTATCTAGTTATGTACCTCCACGATCTGAGTGGTCCCCGCGATCGTCGGGGCGTTCAGGTATTCGAGCTGGTCGAGCTCGTGGCTTCCGTTCACAGATATACGGGTTCTAGCCGGGTTGAGTTTTCCTCGGTGTACGATGTGGCGACGTCATCGGAATGTCGTCTTTTCGGGTGCTTATTTTTCTGCGGCCGTCGGGAGCCATATGACGAGATGTCTAGTAGGAAGGATGCAAACAGAATGACTCACCTACGGATCGGTGGCGTGTTCATCGCTTTCTACTATGCGCCTGCAGCGCACTTATGATTAGAGTGGGCGGTAGCTTCAGTATATCCTTAACCTCAGAGGCTTGTATGTTTTGATGTTATGTTAATGTGTTAAGTGTTATGTTCGGATAGCTTTGTGCTAAAATGTGATTTAGAACCCGTTGGTGAAAAAGGGTAAGCTGGGGTGAGAAAATGATGAACCTAGAATATTACAATGAGACCTTAGATGTAAGGCCGTCTTGAGTACAAGATTTCGCGAGTGATCCTTGTCGAATGCATTTTATGCCTAGAATGTATTGTGTGATAAGTCCTGGTTGGGTAAATGAAAGTGGTATCTTTCATGATGTGATTTAGCAAGATTGTTCCGTGTCGGGAGCAAGAGTTGGCGCGACAAATGGGTCGGGTTGGGGCCATGTTGCGGGCCAACCCGCGGCTGCTTCGAGGTGGGGTCAGCTCGTGGTCCCGCCAGCGGCAGGTCACGAGGTGCTAGGCCAAGTTTAGATGACCATCGATGAGTTCGTGGATACATTCGACTGAATCAGTTCGTGAAGGCGAGAATGGCCTTAGAGAAATCGAGGTTAGTAAGATGACCAAGTTTGGAGGTAGTAACTCCAGGTTGGAAAAGCAAACGCTGACGGAAGTGTGGTACGGATACTAGAAAGAGTTCGAGTGTTCGAGAAGTACAACGAGATAGGGAGAAGTGAACGTGTGTGATCGCTTTCTTTTGAGAAATGAAGGTGCGAAGGGATTATATTTTTAGACCTTGGTGAGAACTTTTGTGAAACAGGTGATTCCTTGTTGGCTTGGATTTGGGTTTTCGCGCATGTTATTTTGTGGCCAGCGTGGCATGTTTGGTTTCGTAAGTATAGTAGTAAAGGCTATACCGGCACGTGTTTGTTTTGAGACTGAGAAGGAACATTCGGGACGAATGTTTCTAAGGGGGGAAGAATGTTATACCCCGTATTTCCAGAGTATATACGTGAGGGCGTACGCTCCAAGCAACCCTTATAATTTTCTAAAAAACTTCTCTAAACACTTCAACCAAGCTAGGAAGATTTTTCTAGGGTTTCGTTTTGCGACTATTGGAATAAAGTAGTATTCCGGGCTCCTAGTATTGAAATAACTTTGGAATACAACTAGGGATACTAGGCTTAGGTATTTGGGATTTATACTACAATACTCAAAGTATTTTCTACTCAAGAGGGGGAGGGGGACGAAATCAACTACAAAGGGAGGGAAAATATTTTGCTTTGGAAAGCTTAAGTGTGGATGAAATGAAGTCTTGCACTTAAGGGGGTATTTATAGAGAATTCAAGGGCCAAGATTAATGCAAGTGTGTGGTGAGATTGGGGTACAAGTGTGGTGCCACAAGCCACTTGTCTAAGCAAGACAAGTGGCTAGCCACATGGCAACAAAAATCGCCACAAGCCAGTGTCAAGCCATTTCGCCAAGGCCACCTAAGGGTGACACGTGTCGCCCCTACTGGTCAAAATATTTCGTCTTCCGAAATATCCAAAATACCGAAAATCTCAAAACAAAGTAGTCCTACAAACCAGAAATTTCTCCGTGGGCCCACGTGACCATTTCCAAAATAAAATCTCATAATTCTAATATAATCCAAGAAGCCTAAATACCAAATCTGGGAATCCAATTCCATCAATGAACCTTTTTCCTTCACAAAACCCGAAACTTTTCCGAAAAATCACATCTTTCTTTCTTTCCAAAATTTCATGATTCTCGTATGTGCGTCCTCACATACATACCTGAACTACTGGTATAATATATACTCTTACCCTATCTCAACCTACCATCATACATAACTTAGGCAAGTTAAGAAATCCCTCTAACTTCTTATTAGTCTTATTCATACCCACTCTCATTTTAGTTTAGTTAAGGCACTAACATATCTTTTATGAAAATCCGGGAATTTAACCCAAGTACTACATACCTCTACTTTTTAAAAACAAATGACTCTTTTTAGTATAAAACTTCCAAGATACTATTAACCATAGTATCAAGTCGAAATTACGTTTCAAGACAAGTCACAATACCTTTAGAAATAAAGTTAGGTAAAAACACTTACCTTTGTAAAATCAAGTAACAACATTATTGGTGGAAGGAGTTAGAGAGAAGTTTCTCTCACTAAGAAAACGCTCTCAACGTTTCCCTTAGTTGCTCCTTAGGTTTCTGCCTCTTCTTCCCTTAGTTTTTTTTTTGACTCATTATGGTTTGATTGTTATTGTCCACAATATGAAAAAGTCTAAACGTTACACACGCTCTAGCAATGATTCAGAGGTTCAGCGGTTCGGCTAAAGCTAGAACAAAGAAGAAAAAGAATGGCGTGAGTCCAACAATGGCCGAGGAAAATCTTATTCCGCAATCTCGGACCTTCCGTGTTGGTTCATGTTACTCCAGACTCGCGCTTTCCTTTAGAAAATGTAGTAGATGATTCTATGCTACAAAGGATACATGAATGGGGCAAAAATATCGAAATTGAAAGCTTGGATATTAGTGAGTTTGAAGGCAAAACTTCCGGCAGGACCATTGACGCCCCTAATGCTACTATGGTGGTCGATCATTCCACGGGCCAATTTGTTGGTAAAGGGTTCATTTCGGAAGAACTAGACAGTCACTCCAGCATTAGTACCCCGACACTACCTGGAAATTCTCTCAGGTTTGCTGGAAAAGGGTTGAAATCTGGGCCAGACATTGCAATTGGTGAAGCAAGACACGATGGCATTCTCGGGTCTAAACCGGGTCAGGGCGTGGGTCAAAGGTTCTTGGCGGGTCGTGCAGGGGTTCATGGGTCCAAGAGTAATCATGTCTTGTTTGATTCGAAGTCAGTTGAAATCATTGATGGTACTTCTTTCCCCAAGAAGTTCAACGCGGATGTCAAGAGAGCAAACTTCAATGCCCCGGTAAACGATGGGACTACTCCAATTACGGGTCGGGTCTTGGGTCAGAAGGCTAAGGCGGGTCACGAGGATAACAATGATACTAGGAATATGCACTCTATGCAAGGATCAAGATCGATGTGGAATACGGCGGGTTTCTAGCCCCAAGGTTTGAACGTCACAATTGAAGGAGCCGAGGCGCCAAACTTTAACGCCGCGTATCAAGTTTACACTCCCAACTTCGGGCCTTAATGATGGTCTGATTTCCAAGGCGGGCGGGATAACCTAGGACATTAACTACCCCGCTTTATAAGGAGCTAAGTCAATGGTGGGTTCCAACGTTTTGATTGAGGGTGCCGAGGCGCCGCACATTTATGAAGCGGTACCAACGAATCTCTCATTACTCGGTTCTTTATGATGGTATTAGTTCCAAGACGGATCGGGGATAATCTAGGGGCATTGACTACTCACGTTACACGAAGAGCCAAGTCAATTGTGAGAAACAAAGCTATTTCTTTGTCGCGAGCCTAGAACTCCACGAGCCGAAGGGTCGGCATTGAATGTGGCGGTATCAATGACTCTCTAATAACTCGGACTTTATGATGGTCTTGGTTCCAAGACGAATCAGTGGACATCTAGGGCATTGACTACTCACGTTACACGCAAGAGCCAAGTCAATTGTGAGAAACAAAGCTATTTCTATGTCCAGGAGCCTAGAACTCCATAACCATCAATGATGCAAGAGCCGAGGGTCAACATTGAATGAGACGGCATTCAAAGTGCCTTCTCGTGATTCAAGTCAACAACCCTGCATTTCTTTAAGTGTCACCAACGAAGCCTTCCCTACTTTAGCTAGTTTGCTAAGTGGAGCCAATCTCAAGAATCACAACACTCCTTTCTGCCTTTAACACTTCCTGATTCGAGTAGAGTCCTAAACTTCCCCCTCTCTCATCTAATACCACTTCACTACTTCCGAATTTCACAACACCACACCCCTTCTATCTCCTCTTCCTTCTATTCCTTCAAAACCAACACAAATTCCCTACCCTCCCAAATGGCACACAAATCATCTCTTCTATCATGGCCCAAGCTCACTCCCTTCTACCCTTCCCCTCCGCCTATACCTCCAGATATACCTCCCAATGATTTACACACTAATGCACCTTCTAAACCACATCATTTCCTACCACGGCCACAACTCACAACAATCTTCCCCAAACCATGGCAAAGGTCCCTTCCTCCTAAAAAGACTTACGCTGAGTCTTTGCGGGAACTAGGATTGAGGCAAAAGGTATGAAGTTACAATTTATTGAACAACAAGGAGGAAGTAAATATAGATCTTGAGGATGAAGTTCCTTTCATAGAAACTTGGGGCTATTGCCTAATAGGTTGCTTCACGAGTCCTTTCCTGGAAGAGAAGCATTGAATACGATTGTGAAAGGATGGGGAGTTAAATGCCAGATTATACCATATGGCAAAGGTGGACAGTTGTTCAAATTCATGACGGAGGAAGAGCGCACTAATGTACTTCACTGAGGCCCTTATATGGTCTACGGAAAACCATGATGCTCAAGGCTATCAATAAAGGAGTTCTTATAACTGATGATTTGTTTATGGACATTCCTATTTGGGTCACTTTCCGACATTCCCCTTTCTATTTGGAGTGCACGCCTTAGTAAGATTGCTTCACGTGTAGGAAAACCTCTTTACACCGACCAATATACTAAGGAAAGGTCTAAAATGAACTATGCAAGAGTTCTAGTGGAAGTGGATGTTAGCGAGAGCCGATAATGGATTTTGTCGTCAATCTCCCGATAACGAAAGTATACTCAAAGGGTAAACTATGAGAATTACCCGACTTTTGCTATCATTGTGCGGCTTTTGGACACAACCACTAAGTGTAGGAAGTCGAGGATGATGTCAACATTGAAGAAGCTCAATAACATGCACATCGAGGTCCCCTCAACAACGTGGACGATTCTATTCATTTGAAGGTCAACAAAGTGCAGGTGGAACCAACCTCCCCCTCATCCACCAACTTCTCAACATCCCGTAGATGCGATAACTTGATGGACATTGAAGAAAGCGTACACAACACCTCCGGTACCTAAGCTTGGGAGAAGTATCACATGCGCGGTCCTCCGGCTTTGGGTCATTCTCGCCCACCATGTTTGCGGATTCTCTAGCAAAGTCCTCACCGCCTAATTCTCACAATGGCGTTACACAACATGTTAGGATGAGGGTGAGTCAAAACATTCTCGATTCTCGAGATGCCTATGAACCCGCCACCTCATGGATGAAGTTACATTCAACTGCTACGGAAAAGGCTCACCAGGTCAAGTAACGTTAACTTTGAACGTGGGAACATAGCTTGGCTGGTACACAAGTTATGGCTTCCAAAGAACAAAGATGATGGATGGCAAGAGGTTTTGTCCAAAAAGAATGGGCCAAAAGCGTTGGGAAAGCGGCGACTAAGCACGGAGGTGCTAATAAAACCTCCTTTGTTTCCTTATGAAAATACTTTGTTGGAATGTCCGTGGTCTTTGCGGACAAAGGGATAGGGCTGCCACGCAAGCTCTAGTGTGTAGTATCACAAAACAGCATGACGCGCTATGATTTGTCTATTGGAAACTAAGCTATCTTAACCAGGACGAGTCTTTCTACTCAAAGATTCAAAGCATGGAAGTTTTGCTCAAATTTGGAATTCATTGGAGGCGGTGAATGCTATTACTTTGGGATCCATCCAGGTTTGTTGCGGTGCTTGGTATGGACTCTCGGATATCCATGTCCAGTAAGTTGCAATATAACACAAGTGTCCTTCCTTGCCACATTTGTGTACCCTGTTTATAGCATCTCGGATAGAAGGATGCTTTGGCATCACCTTTCTCACTTGGGCGTTGGCATCAATAAGCCTTGGATGATTATGGGAGATTTCAACACTTACTGCAACCCTAATGATAAGGTGGGGGGTCCTCCTCTCACGCCTTATGCACTTAGGGATCTTGGAGATTTCAGGAATTCTCATGGACTAGAAGACGCTCCTTCATCCGGTTCCTTCTACACTTGGACGAATGGTTCGATTTGGTCTAAGCTTGATAGAGTGTTGATGAATCAAAATTGGAGTGATTTGACCTTAGAATACAAGGCCAATTTCATGCCTATGGAGCCTGTCTCGGACCACCGCCCCGTGATAGCCACGATTATTGCATCCTATAATGTTGGGAAACGCCTTCAAGTTCATGAATATGTGGCTATCTCACCCAATTTGAGAACATTATGACTTCATGTTGGAGACAAGACATATGGTCTTGCTCAATTCGCCCTTGCCTCCAAATTGAAAGCCTTGAAGCAACCTTTAAGGGCTTTGAACATAAGTGACTTTGGAGGTATCGAACAAAGAGCAAAAGGGGCAAACATAGAGTTCAAGGAGGCTATCAATGCACACATGGAAAATCCCTTTGATGAGGAGCTTAAAGCCAAGGTTAAGTCCTCAAGAGCTAGAGCAAACACCATCGAAGGTCGAAAGACACTTCATAAGGCGAAGTCAAGCGTACACTTGATTGGAAGTGATAGATGTTCCAAATACTTTCATAGTTTGATCAAAAGGAGTAATGTCAGAATTCCATTAACTTTCTTGTTAAAGCTAATGGTACTATCACTACATCACGGAAGAAGTCAGGAAGTTGCTTGTTGAATTTTACAAAGATCTATTAGGTACTTCCCGACCCACTACCAACTTTGATCCTGATGTGTTCAACTATGGCCCAAAGCTGAGTGAAGAAGAGAGATTACAGCTTTTGCATTTCATCACCCCAAAGGAGATTTGGGAAGCACTCTCTGATATAGGCAATGACAAGGCACCTGGACCGGATGGTTATCACGCTTTCTTCAAGAATAGATGGAAAGATGTGGGCCATGATGTTGTAAGACGTGTCCAAGAGTTCTTCTCTCGAGTTCTTTTGAGCGAGTTAATCATACCATCATTACCTCGCTACCAAAACTGACCATGATCCCAAGGTAAATGATTTCAGCCCATCGGATTGACTAATGTGATCTATAAGATCATCACAAAGATTCTAGCTAACGAATGGCATCGATCCTTCCTTCTCTCATTGACAAATCCCGGGCTTTTGTGAAAGGAAGAAACATGATGGACAACGTATATGTGGCACAAGAGTTGTGAGAGGATTTAATAGAGCCAGAGTCTCACCAAGATGTATGCTTATGGTGGACCTTCGTAAAGCATTCGATACAGTCTCTTGGAGCTTCCTCGAATTGGTACTAAGAAGTCTTAAATTCCCAGACAGATTTACAAGATGGATCATGGAATGTGTTAGCTCAACCTCCTTCTCCCTTTCTATCAATGGTGAGCTACATGGATACTTCAAAGGAAAGCGCGCCTAAGACAAGGTGATCCTATGTCCCCTACTCTCTTTATCTTGTGTATGGAATACCTCTCAAGGCTGCTTAAAATGAAGGCTGAGGCAAGAGCTTTCTCATATTTTCCAAAGTGTAAGAAATTGGGCATTACTCATCTTGCATTCGCGGATGACCTCATGCTTTTTGCCAAAGGAGATATATCTTCAGTTGGGATTCTTATGGATTGTCCGGAAGAGTTGGAGGCTGCCTCAGATTAACTCTTAACCCCGCTAAATCCTCTGTCACTTAGCGGGAATGCATTCTGATTCGGGACTTGATATTGACCAGAGTGGGTTTCGCCATTGGTAGCTTTCCGGTACGATACTTGGGGATCCCTTGTCCCCAATTTCAGTCTCGGTGGATCAATTTGCCCCATTCACTAGTGCTATTTCGAATTACATTCAGAAATGGGGGCACCACACCCTTTCTTATCTTTGGTAAGTCGAACTAATCAGTCGGCCGCCCGCGGTTGAGAGCTTTTGGTTCCGCACTTCCTATCCTACCACTATTATCAACAAGGTAAGGTCCGCTTGTATTCAATTCTTATGGGAGAAACCACCAAGAGTTTCGATATCATTTGCCTCGCCTCAAACCGGCGTGGCTTGGGTCTTATGAACATCAAGGAATGGAATCATGCCCCTGCTATCCAGACGATTTGGCAAACTCACACTAAGCTGATTCTCTATGGGTCCAATGGATCAATAGCCACTATTTGAGAGATATTACAATTTGGGACTATGAGGTACGCCCTGGGACTCCCCTTTATTCAAAAAGATTTGTGGGATTCGACAAATTTGTTTCTATCTTTCGTAGCCATGGTGATGCTATTGACGGCTTTACAAAATGTTGTGCCAGCAGATATTTGATTCAAGCCTCATATATGATATCTTGCGCACTCCAAGCTAAAAAGCCTTGGATGTCACAAATTTGGAAAGGATTCATTCCTCCCAAATTCTCTTTTACTATGTGGCTAAATTGCGAAGCGGTTAGCTACAAAGGATACTCTATCATTTCTCAACTTGGAGGATAAATCTTGCGGATTCGCAAGCAAGCTAATGAAACAAGGGAACACCTCTTCTTTGACTGCCCCTTTACACACATGATTTGGAAGAGCATAAAAGATTGGTTGGGTATTAGAAGAGAGATGACAACTGTTGAAAGCTCCCTTAAATGGATTAAGAAAGAACACCGCGGGACAAGCATCCGAGCCAAAGCTATTTTGCTTACTTTTTGCATAATGGTCTATGAGATTTGGAGGGCAAGAAACACAATGCTCTTTGAAGGCACAAGCTTGCCGGCAGAAGAGGTTATTGCAAGAATCAAAACAACATCTTATAGAGTTCTCTATGATTTTATCCCCTCTTGTAGTGACACCTTTTGAGTGACCACCCCTCCCCTCTATCTCTTCTTGTTTGCATTACGTTGAGGCTTGAGATACCTCAACGACTGATTGTAGCCACTTCCTTTTCGTTATTAGTAATAATATTTGCATTTACCTAAAAAAAAAAAAAAAAAAGTTAGGTTTCTAAATCAAGTGACTCCTTTTCTTATAAAACCTTAGGCAATTGATGCCTTAAAATCAAATTGCCTTTCATTAAATCAAGTCATTTATCTTCTCATAAAGCTAATATAACCAACTTCCCATAAAGTCGTTATATTCACTTTATACCTTAGTCAAGTACAATTTCCTTCAAACTTCCAAACAAAACCTAGAAAGCAACTAGGTTTTCACCTTGCGACTAATACGAAAACTCCCTTTTTCTGAGATTTTTCTATTGAGATACACTCACAATACACTCATGAACCTTGGTTTAAGGTGTGGAGCTTAAAGAACAAGAAACAATTTTTTTTGCTTTTCAAAGTGCCTTGAACCCGAGAGCTAGTAGCTCTTGTTCTTCAATTTTCATGAAAATTTTCTAAGTGTTAAGCTTGTATTGCTACTACTAGTATTATATAGTACAATGGAGGGTCAAGATGTAAACAAATGGGTGGCTTGGATGAGGTCTTATTAAATATCAAGTCTTTGTGGACCCATTGACCAAGTCAATTATCTCAAGCTCACTACTTGCAAGACTTAGTCATCCTAAGACTATGGTCATTGACCATTTTGGCCATGACATTTTAGTCCAAGGCAACAATAAGGGGGGTGACACGTGTCGCCCTCCCATTCGTCACAATATTACGTTTTCCGACAATTTCATAATTCCGATAAATTTTTACAAGTCTCAATTCTCAACACTTGTGAGTTCTTACGTACGTTCTTAAAACATGTCCTGTAAATACGGGGTGTAACACGTAGCTTGCTGATCCGCGCTCCTAGGATCACTATTCTGCTTTTTGGAAAAGCCCCGTTTCTCCGGAGGCTTGTCTTTTGGGTACGATTTCCCTGTCATTGTAGGTTTATGTACATTCAGGGGTATGGCGGGGCCCTGTCCCGTCATAGTTGTATAAAAACTCTTAGAGGTCTGTAGTACTGTTGTGGGCAAGGTTTGTAAAAAGGATTTAACTGTTCAAGTTTTTAATTTATATACAGAAAGATAACCGTTTTGGTTGCTTTGTTCTTATGTTAATCTATTGTTTCATGTCTTTGATTTTATTTCCGCTGATTTTCTCTGATGTTGTATCACTAGGGTGCTCGGGGAAAGGCACCAATCGCGGGCCTGGGAACGGGTCGTGACACATTACCTTCTCAGACAGCTCATCACCTCCTAATTATCTCAAAGTAGCACGTAAAACTTTGATGAGAATTCATTAAGCTGTTCATACATTCCCGGTATCTGATTAGTCCTTACCAATTCTTGGTAATCTATAATCATTCTAGGCAACACGCTTCTGACCCTCATTCATAACTCCGTATAGCTATATGTTATAATACCAACTATACTGTAATTATTACCAACCTGGATACCCAATCCACATAATCCTTCCTGGGTCACTGTTGCCTTTCTCATAGATGCAATCAACATAACTCGTTAGGGAGAGACGACCCTAACAACACAGCTCTACGCACGATCTCAGAGTGAGAAGAATGGAAACCAATCCTAAATATCCTGCAGTCTCCTGGTTATAGATGTGGTGCACAACACACCGATAACCAACACTCTACTAGACACGGTATGTAGACACTTTCCGAGGACTAACTGCTCTGATACCACTTTTGTCACGACCCGACCCCGGGCCCGCGACTGGTGCCCTACCTGGGAACCTCTCACAGGTATACATTATAGAATAGCAGCGGAACATACATAAACTCATAAAACACTTAGACGATAAAAGTATCAACAGGCTAGTCGATAAGGCCACCTTCCGTGAAATATACATAACCCAAAAATAAAATTTACATCTTTGTTCTTACTACCCAATCCACAAGATATGACTACAGACCTCGAAAAATAACAACTGTGACGGGACAGGGCCCCGCCATACCCCTGAATGTACAACAACCGACAATACCAGGGATACGAACCAATGATAAGCCTCCGGAGTAATGGAGCTTCTTAACAGCTGAACAGTGATCCTAAGAGTGAGGATCAACAACCTGTATAACCTACCTGCGACATAAACGCAGCCCCCCGAAGGAGGTCAGTACAACATGTACCAAGTATGTGAAACTGAAAATACTGTAATGAAATCATATAGTCTAAAATAAAGTCGGAGACATGTATGATAACTCAAATAACAGTACATTGTGTCTTACTAACAATGAGAGTAAACAAGAGTATACTTTACTGCATAAAAATAGGAGGCTCATGATCAAAGTAGGGTCACCCGCCCGTAGTGTCATTAAGCAATCCTACTCTTGGGACTATTTCACCCGCATATGTCCTGTGGACCCGCAATGAGGTCATCCGCCTCGCATGGGACTATTTCACCCGCATAGGACTATTTCACCCGCATAGCTTTAAGCAATTGATGTCTTCAAATCAATTTGCCTTTCTTCCTTTCAAGTCATTTTATCATTATTTACATTACTAGAGTAAATCACTCTTTCCATAAAGCTATTATAACCAACTTCCCATAAATCCGTTATACTAACTTTATGCTTTAGACACTTACATTATTTTTATAACCAAGAGACTTATACTTTCGAAAACCAAGTATCGTATACTTTCAAAATACTTCAAGTCTCTTAACTTTTAGAAGCTAAGATATCCTTAATCTTTTAAACAAGCGAGTTAATTCCCTAACTCAACCAACTTGGACATTCTTAAAACAAGTCGAGGATATCAGATGAAACTAGATTCATCAACATCTCGTACGTCTACCATACTATATATTTACAACTACTCATGCTCAAGAGATAAGAAAGTTCCACATACCTCTTCGGTTCAATCCACTTGCTAAGTCCAATATGCCGTACGTAGTATGTCAACCTATAATGACAATAATATGTCTATTAACTTCTAACTTCAAACGTAGAATATTCTAAGTGCAAAGTCACTAAATTCTACGAAAAATCGGACAACACTTCCTTTGTTTCTACATACTTTTCCACATTTTTCATGGTCCGAAATCAATAACCAAACGCCACATTTAAGGCCCAACAATTCAGTTAACCAAAGGGGATTACACGCCTTAACAGGACGTGTAAAATTCTGCCCCACAATTAATACCAAGTAGCTCAATAGACAATGTCATTCTCGACTAAAAATGTGCAACAACATAATATCCTTTCCAATTCCCTCTCAATCCAATTTGTTAAGTCTAACATGTTATATAGTTGTAAACAACTTAAACAACTATAATTCCTTCTTTATATAACATGCGACGACAAAAAAAATAATAACCAAATTGAATTACAACATATAGTCTTTTTCCATTCCTTATAACCCAAGTCGTTATTCCAAAGTTACTACATAATTCACATTGACAATTTGAACGACTAAAATTACTTCAATAAACCCCACATAAAAGTGAAGACGACGACCATAAATATCCACGACTAGAGCTCGAAAATTGGCCTTTTATACCTTCATTTATAACACGAAAACCTTCGATTCTTATATCCATTTTGTTACACCCCGTAAATTGCAGGACATGTTTATAAGAATGTACGTAAGAAATAAAAAATGTTAAGATTTGAGAATAGTAAAAATTTATCGGAATTTTGGAATTTGTCGGAAAACGAAATATTATGATTTAACGCTTGGCGACACGTGTCACCCCCCTTAGTTGATATTGTTGACGTAGTCAAGAGTCACTTGGCTTGATCCTTGTAGAATGCATCCAAACCACCCATTTGTTCTAATCTTGACCCTCCATATGGTTATAAGCTTACTACTAGCAAGACTAACTCCCACACTTAGAAAAAAATTTCAAGAAACTTGGAGGCCTTCAATATTGCTCTCGGGTTTGAGGGTTTTGGAAAGACAAAATTTTTCGTTTGTTGTCCAATAAGCTCCACACTTTAAACCAAGGTTCCTGAGGGTATTGTAAGGGTATCTCAATAGAAAGATCCCGGAAAAGTGGCGTTTTCGTATTAGTCGCAAGGTGAAAACCTAGTCACTTTCCTAGGTTTGGAATTGGAATTGAAGGAAAGTTGTTTGTGATCTTCTAAGGGCTTCAAGTGGCGTATTGGAGTGTCAAGGAGAGACTTTAAGTTGCTAAGGAGCGACTTCGGATCTTGAAGTGGATTAAGGCTCACTAAGGTAACAATCTTGTTCTCTTAAGTGTATAAGATTACATATTGTTGTAGCCTTACATTTTAACTAGCATGAAGTATATGTTTATAATATTGATAAGTGTTATGGATATTGGAAGCCTAAAATCTGAAATGTCATTGTTAGCCATTTGAAATTGAAATACAATTTTGGTCGATAATTATAATCGTCGCATGTTACATACTTGAAGATTATAGTTGTTATAATCGATTGCGGCTTTATAACATGTTATACTAAACAACTTGGATTGAAAAGGAATTGGAAAATACTATGTATTGTTGTCCCTCAAATTGTCGAATGTAACATTGTATGTTGGACTAGTTTGATATCAATTGTGGCGAATTTTACACGCCCCGTTAAGGCGTGTACTCCCCTTTGTATTGTTGAATTGTTGGGCCTTAAATGTGGCGTTTGGTTATTTATTTTCGGACCTTGAAAAAGGTGGAAAAGTATGTAGAAACAAAGGAAGTGATGTCCGATTTTCCGTAGAATTTAGTGACTTTGCACTTAGAATATTCTACGTTTGAAGTAAGAAGTTAATAGACGTATTATGGTCATTATAGGTTGACATACTACGTACGGCATATTGGACTTGGCAAGTGGATTGAACCGAAGAGGTATGTGGAACTTTCTTATCTCTTGAGCATGAATAGTTGTAAATATATAGTACTAGACGATTTGAGATTTTTGACAATCTAATCCATTTGATATCCTTGGCTTATTTTAAGAATGTCCAAGTTGGTTGAGTTAGTGACTTAACTCACTTGTTTAAGAATATTAAGGATATCTTGGTTTCTAAAAGTTAAGAGACTTAAAGTATTTTAAAAGTATATGATACTTGGTTTTGAAAGTATAAGTCTCTTGGATATAAAGAAGAATGTATTTGTCTAAAGTATAAAGCTAGTATAACGGCTTTATGGGAAGTTGGTTATAATAGCTGTATGGAAAGTTAAAAAGAGTGGTTTACTCTAAGTAATGTAAGTATGATAAATGACTTGAAATAATGAAAGGCAAATTGATTTTGAGGCATCAATTGCTTAAGGTTTTAAAAGAAAGAAGTCACTTGATTTAGAAGCCTATAAATGTATTTCTAAAAGGTATTGTGAGTTGTCTTGAAAAGTAGATATGACTTGATACTACGGTTATTAGTATCTTGGAAGTTTTATATGAAAAAGAGTCATTTTAAAAGAATAGAAATAAGTAGTACTTTGGGTTAAATTCCCGGATTTTATAATGACATGTTAGTGCCTTAAGTAAACTAAAATGAGAGTGTATATGAATAAGGCTAATAAGAAGTTAGGGGGATTTCTTAACTTGCTTATGTTATGTATGATAAGTCGGTAGTGCTTATGTTATGTATGATAAGCCGGTAGTGCTTATGTTATGTATGATAGCCGGTTGTGCTAGTTTATGTTATTCTTACGGGGTAAAGCCCCGGGTTACTACTAATTCCATGGATTTGCTACCCATGATTCGAGTGCGGCGTTTGTAGTCATTGCGGGCCCATCGGGCCTAAGCGGGTGAAATAGTCCTGTGCGGGTGAAATAGTCCTATGCGAGGAATACCTCATGTGGGTCCATACGACTTATGCGGGCGGATACAGCCTATGCGAGGACGTTACCTCATGCGGGTCCATACGGCCCTTGCGGGTGAAATAGTCCCAAGAGTAGGATTGCTTAATGATACCACGGGAGGGTGGCCCTACTTGATCATGAGCCTCCTATTTTTATGCAGTAAAGTATACTCTTATTTACTCTCATTGTTAGTAAGGCACAGTGTACTGTTATTTGAGTTATCATACATGTCTCCAGCTTTATTTTAGACTTATGATTTCATTACAGTACTTTCAGTTTCACATATTTGGTACATGTTGTACTGACCTCCTTCAGGGGCTGCGTTCATGCTGCATGTAGAGTATACAGTTCTCGATCCTCACTCTTAGATCACTGTCACCGCTGAGAAGCTCCATTACTCCGGAGGCTTATCCTTAGTACAGATCTCTGGTATTGTCGGTTGTTGTACATTCAGGGGTATGGCGGGGCCCTGTCCCGTCATAGTTGTTATTCTTAAAGGTTTGTAGTCATGTCTTGTGAATTGGGTAGTAAGAACAAAGATGTAACTGTTTTATTTTTGGGTTATGTATATTTCACGGAAGGTGGCCTTATCGACCAAAGATGTTGATACTTTTACCGCCTAAGTATTTTATGAGTTTATGTATGTTCCCGCTATTCTCTCGTGTATACCGGGGTGCCCAGTAGGGCACCAGCCGCGGCCGAGTGGTCGTGACAAAAGTGGTATCAGAGCGATTAGTCCTGAAAGTGTCTCTGCACTTGTCTAGTAGAGTCTTGATTATCGGTGTGTTGCACCACATCTATAATCGTGAGGTCGCAGGACATTTAGGATTGGTTTCCTTTCTTCTCACTCGAGATCGTGCGATAGAGTCAGGTTGTTAGGTCGTCTCTCCCTAACAAGTTATGTTGATTGCACGAGAAAGACAAAGAAGGACCCAGAAAGATTATGTGGATCGTATCCGTTGGTAATATTTGTAGTATAGTTGGTATTGTGACATACATATACGGATTTATGTGAGGGTCACATATGTGTCGCTAGAATGATTTTAGATTACCAGGAATCGGTAAGGACTAAATAAATACCGGGAAGTTATGAACAGTTTAATGAACTCTCATCAAGGTTTTACGTACTAATTTGAGATAATTAGGAGATGATGAGTTGTCTGAGGAGGAGATGGACCCTTAAGAAGTTATAATTTAGGGACTTAATGGAAGACTATGTTAATAGATTAAGCTACGTAGCATGAATAAAAAAATGGTACGGGTGAGATTCGTATGGAGTAAGTATGGTTGTTGTGGTCAATACAACACGATTATGGTATTATGAGAAGTTTTTGGTACCCGTTTATGGGGGGACTGATAAGGTAGGCTTGGAGCATGGAAATTGCGAGCCTAAGAATGTTGATAACCGCCGAGACCTTAGGTATATAAGGCCTTCTCGGGTAGTAAAAAGTTAAGTCAGACCAAGGATAAGAATTAAGTACGACGCCGAGTCGGGTTGAGGGCCTATTAAGGGTCGCCCCATAGCCTGTAATGGAATGGGATCAGTTGGTAGTACTCCCGCTACGTGACAGGGTCGCGAGGGTGCAGGGCCCAAGTCTAGTTTGTTAATTACGGTTATCGGGCCTTGGAAAAGGTGGAAAATTGAGTAGAAACGGGGGAGGTGCTGCCGAATTTTCCGTAGGATATGGAACCTTGTTCTTAGAAATATCCTACGAAGAGATATAGAGGTTAATAGACGTTTCATGGCCATTATAGGTGGAAGTATTACGAGTAGCGTATTCTACTTGAAGGGTGGAAAAGGGCTAGCAAGATTATAGTACTTTGGAGCGTTTTGCTAATTGTCGATAATTGTCGCGAGGTATGTGAACCTCTTCCTATCCTTTCTAGCATGATTGTTGTAAACTATGTAGTACGGTAGACGTACGGGTGCTAAACGAATTTGGTTGGTTTAAAACATAAAGTGTTATAATGGCTTTATGGGAAGTTAATTATAACAACTTTATGTAGGTAAAAGAATGGTTTATTGATCTTTTAAAGATAAGAGACTTGACTTATATTTGACTTGATTTGATATGTGAAGAACTTGAATTGTGTGGAAAGTTGTGAAACCTCATTCGTGAGTAATGAGTACTTGGTTTTTAATAATAATGTTATATTGATTTCGGAAATGGGAATGAGTATCGAACAAGCCATTGCAGCGTTAATCAAGGAAAATGTAATGACTAATAATTAACTTAAAACAAGTAGAATCTTCCATCCGCATAGAAGCTAAGATAAGACAAAATTGTATTACATGTCCTAGATCATGGCTGCTTTAATAAGATCATTAAAAACAAGTTTTGATTTTCTTAAAAATTCCAAAGTAAGGGACTTGATTTATAAAAGAGAGAGACTTGAAAAAAATTGAAGTGTTTTTGTTTAAAAGAGAAGGCATGCTTTTGTCTTAAGTTGGTTTAAAAAGAAGGTATGGAAATTGTTTTGGTTTACTTAAAAAGATATTTACTCTATTTGGATACTACGGGTATCGTGTGACTTTTGTGAAAGAAATGGATCTTTTTAAAGAGTTAAAGTATGTAGTACCTTGGGGTTAAAGCCCGGATTTGTTGACATGAAATGAAAGTACCTTGTGTGAGTAACCTACTCGCCTATGACATATGTTACTCAATTGTTTTAAAAGAGATTAAGACATTGAACTATGAAACTTTCCTAAAAAGAGACTTGTGTAATTAAAATTAGGCAAACTGGAACTTTAGGGAAAAGAAAGGCATTGTGTTATCTTAAAATGGTTTAAAACATAAAGTGTTATAACAACTTTATGGGAAGTTGGTTATAACGACCTTATGAAAACAAAAGAAGGGTTTTTATCATTGGTTTTAATGTGGTAACTTGACTTTAAAAAGAAAAGTGTTTTGGTCTAAAAATAAGGCGTAGTGTTGCCTTAATTTGGTTTTAAAAAGGAAAGTATGGAAGTTGTTTTGGTTTACTTAAAAGATGTAAGTCACTCTATTTTATACTACGTATCGGGTGACTTTTATATAAAGTATGTATCTCTTAAAAGGAATTTAACGTGCGTAGTACTTTAGGTTAAAACCCGACCTTGGCATAAAATGAAAGTACTTTGAGTTGTTGTGAAACCCGCCATGCTTGTTGTTGTGAAACCCGCCTATGTTGTTGTTGTGAAACTTGCCTATGCTTGTTGATGTGAAACTTGCCTATGCTTGTCGTGATAGCCTTTGTTGTGCAAGAATTGTGTTTCTATACTACCGCGCCTCTCGATGGTCGGTTGACTTGTTGAGAACTTACCGACGTGCCAAGGTGACGAAGAAATTCCACTCGCACGTTCGCTGATTGTGTTACTTTGCTAATCGCTTTGGACATACCGACGATGCGTAGCGCACGTATGCTTCCATTTTGATATCGCTTATTGTTTCCTTGGGCATATCGACACGCGTAGCGCACGTATGTTTCCATTTGGAATGCCGCTTATTGTTTCCTGGGCATATCGACACGATGCGTAGCGCACGGGTATGTTTCCATTTGGAATGCCGCTTATTGTTTCCACTGGGCATATCGACACGATGCGTAGCGCATCGTATGTTTCCATTTGGAATGCCGCTTTATTGTTTCCACAATGGGCATATCGACACGATCGTAGCGCACGGGTATGTTTCCATTTGGAATGCTGTCTTATTGTTTCCTTTTGGACATACTGACACGATGCGTAGCACACGGGTATGCTCCCATTTGGATTGTTGTCTTGTGGATATCATATCATAGATCGCCATGCGGTGAAGGAATTCCACGCACGAGTGATGATTTGGAGCGTGAGTCCCCGACTTAATATGATCGTTTATATGTCAGATATCGTAGTTTGGTTATCATACATGTCTCCCGCTTTATATAGATCGCTATGATTTCATTTACGATTTTTACGCTTTCACATACTTGGTACATGTTGTATCGACCTCCTTCGGGTCGCGTTCACGCCGCAGTAGAGGTACATCGGTGTCGATCCCCGCTTTAGGATCACCTTTCAAAGATATCGAAGCCCGTTCCTTCTGAGGCTTATCTTTTGGTATGTGTTTCCGAGTTGTAGGTTCTTGTACATTCGTGGTATGGCGCCCTGTCCCGTCATAGTTGTTGTAAATCTTAAGTCCATAGTAATCGCCGGGCGTAGTCCGTAAAAGGATAACCGTCGGTATTTATGTATTTATACCAAGGCAATCGCTTTTGGTCGCTTATTTAGCATGTCTCGTAATTCATGTTCATGTTTTTATTTCCGCTGATTTTCTCTGATGGTGTATCACTAGGGTGCCCGGGGTAAGGCACCAGTCACGGGCCCGGGTTCGGGTCGTGACAACGGTTTTATTATGACACAGGTGGGACCTGGTGTTCATGTGTATTCCTTGGTGTTTTATATCATGGATCACGGTGAGGAAGGAATTCCACGCATGATTGATATTGTGGGCATGAGACCCATGGTTATATTTGAGTGATGACTTTGAGGCGCGAGTCCACGACTTGACATATTCGCTACATATCAGTATATCGTAAATCGTTATCATATATGTCTCTGCTTTATATAGACTATTATGATTTCATTTATAGTATTTTCGCCACATACTTGGTACTGTTATCGACTTCTCGGGCATTCATGCCGCAGTAGAGTACATCACCGTTGATCTTCGCTCAGAGGATCACAGTTCAGCGTTTTGGGAAGCTCCGTTTCTCCGGAGGCTTATCTTTTGGTATGATTCCCTGAGATTGTAGGTACTTGTACATTCAGGGGTAAGGCGGGGCCCTGTCCCGTCATAGTTATTATAAAAATTCTTAGAGGTCTGTAGTACTGTTGTGGGCAGGGTTGTAAAGGATGTAACTGTTCAAGTTTTGGTATATATATACATGCCGAAAGGCGACCTTTTTCTTGGTTAGATCGTTTTACTCTTTATTGTTTCATGTCTTTGTTATATTCCGTTACTCGATGTATATCTACTTGGGTGCCCGTAAGGCACGACCACTGCCCGGATCGACGTGACAAGAAGTCCAGACATGTTTAATAAGAATGTACGTAAGGAACACAAGACTGGAAATTAGTACGAAAGGAAGAATTGTTTTTCCGACGGAAAAACTTCCGAACGTCGGAAAGGAAAAATGTTTGTTGAGGAGAATTGGATTCTCAAAATGCATTATTTGAAGAGTTGGAACTTATTATCATTATGGAAATTTATTTTTAAGGATTTGGTCATGTGGGGCCCACCCGAGGAATTTTACGTTTTATGGGGCCCACGAGGGTTACGAAATTTTATGGACGAATGGGAGGGTGACACGTGGCACCTCCCCCACATGGCTTGGACGAAATATTCAAGGTTAAAGTGGTCATTGACCATTGAATATGAACAAAGTCTTGCTAGCTTGAGATTGTTGACTAGTCAACTTGTCCACTTGGCTTATTAATTAATGTTCTCCATCCAAACCACACATGTGTTGATATCTAAGTCATCCATTGTATTATATATACACAACTAGTGCAAGACTAGCTCTTTTAACACTTAGAAAAAAATACACATTCTTGTTCTTCATGAGGTGCTCTCGGGTTCGCCATAGTTCCCACAAGAAAATTTTGTAGTTTTGATCTATTATCCACAAGACTTTAGCCCAAGGTCCCTAGGGGTATTGTAAGGATATCTCAATAGAAAGATCCCGGAAAAACCGCATTTTTACGTTAGTCGCAAGGCGGAAACCCAAGGTGTTCTTCAACTTTGAAGTTGGAAATAGAAGAGGAGTTTTTCACAAGCTTCTAAGGGTTGCATATAGCGGATTGGAACGTCAAGAAAAGGAGTTGGAGTTGCTAAGGATCGACTTAGGGTTTTGGATCATTTTGAGCTTAAGGAGGTAATAATCTCCGTCTTGCTTTTATAATTCAAGATTTCATGTTGTAGTAGTTAGAAATGATCATGTGGATTATATTATGAAGAATGATATGTGTTATGGAATATTTGGATGGAATCCGAAAGTTGCATGATTTAGCCTTTAAGTTTGTAATTCAATTTAGTTACTAGTTTAGTCGTCGCATGTTATCTAAAGAGTTGATCAAGGTGGTTTTAATTGCTAAGTTGTTTATGACTATATAACATGTTAGACCTAAGAAGTTGGATTGAAAAAGAATTGGAAAGGACTTTGTGTTATTGAATAAGTTAGCCGAGAATGGCCTTGATTAAGGACTTAGTTGGTATTAATTGTGGGGCGGAATTTTACACGTATTGTAAGGCGTGTAATCCCATTTGATTGGTTGTTGTATTGAGCCTTAAATGTGGCGTGTTTGGTTATTGAATTCGGCCTTGAAAAAGGTGGCAAAGTATGTAGAAACAAAGGAAGTGCTGTCCGATTTTCCGTAGAATTTAGTGACTTTGCACTTAGAATATTCTATGTTTGAAGCTAGAGGTTAATGGACGTATTATGGCCATTATAGGTGGAAGTACTAAGTATAGCGTGTTCTACTTGAAGGATGGAATAGCTATCAAGGTTGAAGTACTTTGGAGCATTTTGCTATTTGTCGATAATCGTCGCGAGGTATGTGAACCTCTTCCTTCTTTTGACATGATTCTATGTATGGAATATACATGTGGTACTATTTCATGATTCCTTCTACTCTAGTTAAGAGGTATGTATGTTGATTTACTCTACGTAAAGGTTATGTCTAAGTTATCCTAAGTTCTTACCAAGTCTTATGGGGGATGTTGGTAAGAGTCGTTAGGAGATATTTGGAGCCAAGTTGACTTGGCTAAGTTACGGCACAAATGAGAATAAGTATCGAACAAGCCACTGCAGCGTTAATAAAGGAAAATGTAATGACAATTAATTAAGTTAAAATGAGTAGAATTCTCCATCTGCATAGAAGCTAAGATAAGACAAAATTTCATTACATTTTCTAGATCATGGCTACTTGATTAAGATCATTATAAATAGGTATAACTTATTCACAACGCACCAAAGTATATGTTACTAAATTTATAAGAATTTACGTATAAGGTTTTAAGACTATGAACCTCAAATTCTTAAAAGGTTAAGAGACTTTATTTTTCAA
Source organism: Przewalskia tangutica (assembly GCA_029844215.1). Lineage (NCBI taxonomy): Eukaryota > Viridiplantae > Streptophyta > Magnoliopsida > Solanales > Solanaceae > Przewalskia > Przewalskia tangutica. The sequence goes on from JAQGDG010000408.1 coordinate 106,199, forward strand.
GTTATGGGACTTGATTCTTAAAGGAAGAAATGAATTGATTTAAAAGCATAGAATACTTGATTTGGAAAGTATTGATTTCTTGCCATTCTAAAGTTAAGAAACTGGTTTTCTTAAAAGTTAAGAGACTTGAAGTATTTTGAAAGCTATGTAATTCGATTTGAAAGTATAAGTCTCTTGGTTATAAAAGGAATGAAATTGTCTAAGACATAAAAGAGTTATAACGGCTTTATGGGAAGTTGGTTATAACAACTTTATGGAAGATTAAAAGAATGGTTTTCTTCAAGAATGTAAGCAAAGAAATGACTTGAAATAAAGAAGGCAAATTGTTTTAAAGGTACCAATTGCTTAAGGTTTTAAAGAAAGAAGTCACGTGATTTAGAAGCCTATAAATGTATTTCTAAAAGGTATTGTGACTTGTCTTGAAAAGTATATCTGACTTGATACTACGGGTAGTAGTATCTTGGAAGTTTTATTTGAAAAGAGTCATTTTAAAGGAGTAGAGTGCGTAGTACTTTGGGTTAAATTCTGATTTTTATGTATGAAACGAAGTGCCATGAGTTTATAAAAATGGAAGTCTAAAGGTTTAATGAACTTGCCTATGTTTGCTTGTGATAGCTTTGAGTGCAAGTATTATATGTTTACGTTATCGTGACTCTCATTGGAGGCCGATCGCCTTGTTGTAAGTTTACTCGACGCATCGACGGATGTGGGATTCCACTGTATGCTTCCATTATGATTGATCCTTGACACGCTTATACGATGTGGAATTTCGGGCATGTGACCGAGGCGTTAGATTCCCGGATTTGTTTTATTACCCATGGTCATTATTATACGATGAGGGATTCCGGGGCACGCGACCATGCTATGTACGACTATTACTCCATGGGCTAGCTCCCCATGAAGACATGTACCCACGATGAGGGATTCCGGGGGCATGTTATATTCTTATTCCATGGGCTAGCTCCCCATGAAGACCTGCACCTACGATGAGGGATGCCGAGGGCACGTTATGGCCATGCTTATACGATGAGGGATTCTGGGCACGCGCGTTATATATATATATATATATATATATATATATATATATATATGTATTGTATACGTGTACGCTGACAGTGAGGTAGGATGCCACGGGCGTGTCACCTGGTTATATGTTACACCTACGGCTGCCGGCAGTGATGGAGGATTCCACGGCGGAGGTATATATATATGTATTGTATATGTGTACGGTGATGAGGTAGGATGCCACGCGTGTCACCTGGTTATATGTTACACCTACTACGCGGCGTGATGGTGGATTCCACGCGGGAGGTATATATATATGTATTGTATATGTGTACGCCCGACAATGAGTTAGGATGCCACGCGCGCCACGTGAGTATGATTTATGTCATAGATCGCCATGAAGGAAGGAATTCCACGCACGCTTTGATATTTGTGTGATTGATCGCGTCCCGATCGGGTAGTAGTATATGCGTCCCTCCATAAAGGGTCGGATTATGTTATGAAAGATAAGTAAGTTATATGGTAATGAACTTGACAATTTTTCCTAAGTATGTACGTAAGAAAGTGACCATAACTTTTATTGAAAAATGGGAAAAGATAATAAGGTACGATTAAGTTCACGAGATGGTAATGACACGGTAGGATCCGTATGTACCCTTTTATACTTGCCTCGCTATTCTTTTGTACGCTTATGATTTGTTTATCAGACCTTATTTTCCGCTCCATATTCTGCACTATTGTATCGATTTCTTCGGGCCGTTCATGTCCGCAGTTTAGGTACACATCCGCGATCCGCGAGCTTAGGATCCCTGCTCAAAGATTTTGAGATGGCTCCAATGTTCCGAGTTGTCATGGCTATGTATATTCAGTGGCACGGGCCTTGTCCCGTCATAGTATTTGTTCAAATCTTAGGTCTGTATTCATCCGTAAATTTGGGTGGCTAGAGTTGTTTTTTTCACATTGTTAATCAGTGGAGACCCTTTCGGGAAATTTTTATGTTATGGAAGCCTTATAGGCTTTGCCTTGGTTTTAAAAAAAAAGTGTTATTTATCTTCCGCAGTTTATTATGTAGTATGATTAGAAGGGTGCCTGTAGGCAACAACGCGCCCGGCCTGGGTCGTGACAAAAGTGGTATCGTGAGCGGTTAGTCCCTGGAAAGTGTCTACAGATCGTGTCAGTAGAGTCTTGATTATCGTGTGTTGTGCACCACATCTATAATCGTGAGGTCTGCAGGACATTTAGGATTGGTTTCATTCTTCTTACTCTAAGATCGCGATGAGAGTCGCGTGTTGTTAGGGTCGCTCTCCCTAACAAGTTATGTTGATTGCAGCTACGAAAGGCGTGCTACCCGAAGGACTACGTGGATCGCGTATCCAGGTTGGTAATGATTGTAGTATAGTTGGTATTGTGACATACATCTATATGGAGTTATGTATGAGGGTCAGACGCGTGTTGCCTAGAATGATTTTAGATTACCAAGAGTTGGTAAAGACTAACTAGATACCGGGAAGGTATGGAACAGTTAATGAATTCTCGCCAAGGTCTTATGTTTTATGTTGAGATAATCGGAAAGGATGAGCCGTCGATAGGGTAGTGAACCCTTAGAAGCCATGTTAAGGAACTTAACTAATATCATGTTAATAGATTAAGCTGCGTAGTAGGCTTACAGAGAATTGTACGGATGAGGTCCGTATAGAGTAGGTAATGGTTGTTGTGATCACGACGACACAATTATGGTATTATGAGAAGTTTTTTGTACTGCCATCGGGGACGGGTAAGGTAGGCTTGGAGCATGGAAATTGCGAGCCTAAGAATATTGATGACCGCTGAGACCTTAGATGTACAAGGTCTTCTCGGGTAGAAAGATTTATTATAGACCAAAATAAGAGTTAAGTAGGACGGTGGGACGGGTGAGGACCTATTGAGGTCACCCCATAGCCCAAATGGAGTGGGATCGGTTGGTAGTAGTTCTTCACGTGACAGGTCACGAGGTGCAAGGCCCAAGTCTAGTTAATTGTTTTACGGTTCGTGGACGCTGCCCACCGAACCAGTCGAAAGCCGAGATGGCCTTATGTTGTTTAAAAGAGTGACTCCAAAAGATTGGGGGCCAAAATCGGTATGGAAGTTATGTATGTATGCTAGTATGAGTTGGAAGTACGGAAAGAGTATGACCAGTAAGAAAGATAACAACCAAGTGTAAAGGAATAGAGCCCGAATCCGTAAGGACCTTTCGAGGTAGCTACACCATTGGGTGTCCAAGGTAATGCCGCCATGAGATTTGCCGGTGATGATACATCGCCGACCTAGTAGACCTAGTAGAGATGTTTATGACGGACTTTAAGGTCATTATGAGTATGGACTAGGTGGCTTCGTGAGAGCCAAGGTTGACATCTTAGTATAAGTATTGTTATGTGGCCATGGGTGGCATATGTTGTATGAAGGGTGTAGTAAAAGGAGACTATGTCGCTATCTAATTAGATGGGACTCCAAAAGAACATTCGGGGACGAATGTTTCTAAGGGGGAAGAATGTTACACCCCGTAAGTCCAGGACATGTTTAATAAGAATGTACGTAAGGAACACAAGACTGGAAATTAGTACGAAAGGAAGAATTGTTTTTCCGACGGAAAATCTTCCGAACGTCGGAAAGGAAAAATGTTTGTTGAGGAGAATTGGATTCTCAAAATGCATTATTTAAAGAGTTGGAACTTATTATCATTATGGAAATTTATTTTTACGGATTTGGTCATGTGGGGCCCACCCGAGGAATTTTACGTTTTGTGGGGCCCACGAGGGTTACGTAATTTTATGGATGAATGGTAGGGCGACACGTGGCACCTACCCCACATGGCTTGGACGAAATATTCAAGGGTAAAGTGGCCATTGACCATTGAAGATGAACAAAGTCTTGCTAGCTTGAGATTGTTGACTAGTCAACTTGTCCACTTGGCTTATTAATTAATGTTCTCCATCCAAACCACCCATGTGTTGATATCTAAGCCATCCATTGTATTATATATACACAACTAGTGCAAGACTAGCTCTTTTAACACTTAGAAAAAATTACACATTCTTGTTCTTCATGAGGTGCTCTCGGGTTAGCCATAGTTCTCACAAGAAAATTGTGTAGTTTTAATCCATTAGCCACAAGACTTTAACCCAAGGTCCCTAGGGGTATTGTAAGGATATCTCAATAGAAAGATCCCGGAAAACCCGCATTTTTACGTTAGTCGCAAGGCGGAAACCCAAGGTGTTCTTCAACTTTGAAGTTGGAAATAGAAGAAGAGTTTTTCACAAGCTTCTAAGGGTTGCATATAGCGGATTGGAACGTCAATAAAAGGAGTTGGAGTCATGCTGAGATCGACTTAGGGTTTTGGATCATTTTGAGCTTAAGGAGGTAATAATCTCCGTCTTGCTTTTATAATTCAAGATTTCATGTTGTAGTAGTTAGAAATGATCATGTGAATTATATTATGAAGAATGATATGTGTTATGGAATATTTGGATGGAATCCGAAAGTTGCATGATTTAGCCTTTAAGTTTGTAATTCAATTTAGTTACTAGTTTAGTCGTCGCATGTTATCTAAAGAGTTGATCAAGGTGGTTTTAATTGCTAAGTTGTTTATGACTATATAACATGTTAGACCTAAGAAGTTGGATTGAAAAATAATTGGAAAGGACTTTGTGTTTGTTATACCCCGTATTTTCAGAGTATGTACGTAAGGACGTACGTAGAAAAATTTGAACTTGAGAATAGGCTTGGCCGATTTATTCTTTGTGCACAACACCCGGTTAGAGTCGTTTTTCGACAAAACGTTTCCACAGCTTTCGTAGGGAAAATTCCGGCTATGTCATTTCTATTTTTTGCGGATTTTTCCGAGAGACGAAACATTTTGGACCAACAAGAGGGCGACACTTGGCACCCTCTCATTGGTGGGCTTTGGGGCGGCAACTTGGACGAATTCTTGGCCTTGTTTAGTCAAGGTTAGGTAGGATATTTTGTGGTAGATGGATAAGGTGCACTTGGCAAGATCTTGGCCCTACACTTGCCTTGCACTTGGCAAGATCTTGGCCATTGGTCGCCTTTGCCACCCCTATAAATACCCCCCTTTGGAAGACTTCTTCATCCATTCCAAATATTTCCTAAGTGTTAAAATCCTCCTCCCTCCCCTTTGTGTTGAGTTCGGCCGAGAGCCCCTCTCCCTCGTCGAGTACCCCCAATGGTGAGGCCGAGGTATACACCCCCTCCTCGTGGTGCTAGCCGGGTACCCCCATAGCCTAGTTGTTTTCGTATAAATACCCTCCTTTGGTAGAAATACTCTCAAAAGTATTACATTATACCCAAATTACTTTAGTGATACCTTGTAGTATTCTAAGGTTATACTTATACGAAAAGCCCAGAAATACTATTATACATCCCTTCAGTCACAAAAACGAAACCCTAAGGAAAATCTCCATAGTTGGTTGGAGTATTAAGTAGAAGTTGGTTAGAACTTCTAAGGGTTGTTTGGAGCGGGTCGGAGCGCACGGAGTAGGAGCTAAACCTTGCTCAGGATCGACATTTAAACTCGGATAATTTTGGGCTTATCGAGGTAAACACTTTTGACCTCCTATTGTAATTGGAAATTACATGTTATAGGAATTTATAGTTGAAGTATACTATATATAGAAATGAACGTAGTTAGCGGCAATGTCTTTTGACTTAAGCCCAATAATTAGAAACCTTTTCAAATAAGAGTCTCGAATCAGAATTACATAGGGATCAGATGAGACTTGTGTAGCTTTTCTGTGAAGTAGAATTGTGCACGTCCGGATTAGACGTATAAACCCCCGTGGCTTGGCCGCCCGATAGAGAGGAGATTTACGCTGCTATGGGGAGGCGCTAATTTTCTCGTAGAATGTTCTACAATTAGACCTAGATGTTAATAACGCCTTGTGGCCTTATAGGTTGAAGTACCACGCGTGGCGCGATCTACTTGGCTAGAGTAGCCGACTTTGAGGTACTTGGAGCGCTTTGCTATTAGTCGATAATCGTCGCGAGGTATGTGAACCTCTTCCTACCTTTTCTAGCATGATATGTATAACTATGTAGTACGGTGACGCGTACGTGTTAAACGTATTTGATTGGTTTGAAACATAAAGTGTTATAACGCTTTATGGGAAGTTGGTTATAACAAACTTTATGTAAGTAAGAAAATGCCTTATGGTTTTAAAAGGTAATCGATTTGACTTATAATTGACTTAATGTGTAACAATAAAGAATCTTGAAGTATTTCAAAAGAATGTGAATCATTTTTAATGAAGAATAATACTTGGTTTTGAAAACATAAGAGTTATACTAGCTTTATGGGAAGTTAGGTATAACGCCTTAAGAATGGTAAAATGAATGGTTTATTGATTTTAAAGTTAAGAGACTTGATCTTAAAAGATAAGAGACTTTACTTGTTTTACTTGGTAATTAGCATTATGTTAAATGTTGTAAAACCTCATTCGCAAGTAATGAGTACTTGATTTTAAAAGCAATAATGTTTTACCGATTTGAAATCGAATGAGTATCGAACAAACCACAATGCGCTTAATAAAGGGAAATGTTTTGACTAATAATGTATTAGTAAAACCAAGAGAAACTTCCATCCGCATAGAAACTAAGATAAGACAAAATGATGTTACATTTCCTAGATCATGGTCGCTTAAATAAGATTGTTACAAACAAGAATAACCTACTCACGTATCGTATATATGTTTCTCAAATTGCTTTTAAAGGAGAATTATATCATTAAGTGATTAAAATTATGAACTACGAAACCTTTCAAAACGAAACTTGAGTAATTGAAATTAGGCAAACTTGAAACATTTGGAAAAGAATGTTGTTACTTGATTTTATGAAGAGAAGTGTTTTGATTTACTTCAAAGGATAATCACTCTATTTTCATATACTACGTATTGTGTGACTTTGTAAACGTAACGTATCTTTTAAAACATAATGTATGAAGTACTTTGGGAATAGATACTCGATCTTGTTAATCATATAATGTAATGTACCTTGTGTGTATAACTTGATTGTGTTGGTTTGTGATAGCCTTGTAATACTTTCTGTTGATTTGATAAGTAGACGTGATATGACGCTATGTGTTAAGGTCTTGTAACGCTTGTGAAAGAGAGTATTCTTGTTGTGCTTATGTTGTTTAACGATGTCGTTATGTTAGTATAATATCACTCACCTCTTGACATATTACAGGGGTTAAGCCGCCTCCGACGCGGTGGTAGACTCGCGTGTCCAGGACCGTGATTCGAGAATACCTCACGCGGGTCCAAGGATCCGCGGAACTACGGAGTTCCGTGTTAGCTCATGCGGGTCACGCGGTCATGCGCTACGCGGATCGCGGGTCCGTGATTTACGCCGAGGAGTAGCTACCCTCGACGCGGGTTACATACCCTACGCGGGCCTACATGAGTGGCCTATGCGACTACGAGTCCAGATTAGGCTTGCATGGTGATACTACGCAATTGGCCCCGCTCGATCATTCGCACCTAGAAAAGACCGCATAGCTTACCTATTGTTGCTCTTGTTTATGATACGGCACTATGTGCGTTACATCGTTGTTTCATACATACTTGCAAAACTGATTTTAAAATGATATGTTTTCATTTAAGTACTTTACGCTTCACATACTTGGTACTGTTAGATCGACCTCTTCGGGCCGCTCATGCCGCAGTCGAGGTACACCATCGTTGATCCTAGTTCTCGGGTCACGTCAACAGATGGAAGCTCCGCTTTCTCCGAGGCTTATCAGCCGTATAGTCCTCGCGTTGTAGGTATTTACATTCGTGGTATGGCGGGCCCCGTCCGCCATTATTGTCGTATCATTCTAGAGGTCCAGTAATCGCTGTGGGCAGAGTTGTAATGGACGAATCGTCGGTTTTAAAAATTGATTTATATATACGCCGTAAGGCAAGTTTTCTCCGACATCGCTTACTTCTTAATATTTTCATGTCTTGTTTTATGTTCCATTACTCGATGTTGTATCACTAGGTGCCCGGTAAGGCACTACCACGCCCGGTTCGGTCGTGACAAAAGTGGTATCGAGCGCTTAATCCTCTGAAAGTGTCTACAGACCGCATCGATTCAGAGTCTTGATTATCGCTGTTGCGCACCACACCAATAATCGTGAGGCTATAGGATATTTAGGATTGGTTTCTATTCTTCTCACTCGAGATCGTGCCTTAGAGTCGGTTGTAAGTCGACCTCTCACGATTTCTTTCCCTTACCGCTATGCCTCCGCATAGGCAACCCGCCTGAGGCAAGGCGCGCCGGCGAGCCGCGAGTAGAGTTCGAGGGTTACGAGGCACAGCCCAATCATCACCCGAGTTAGGTGCTTCATTCGGGAGTTCTGCGACGCCACTAAGCCCCAGCAGAGTTTAGCACTACGCGGCAGCTCATCGCGCCATGATATTTGAACCTTCGCCCACGCATCGAATGATAATTTAGATCAAGAAGGCGACCGCATTAGCAATGGATTTGGCTACCAGAGTATACCGATGTACCGCGAGTCTTGATGACTACCTAAGAGAGGTTGTAAAGAGTAATTCTTCGCTTAGGCTTGAACATGGCCTCGTACGGACTTATGCGCAAAGCAGCCGAGAAACGTAGATCGACGCGTTAATCGGGCGACAAGAGGCCAGCAAGAAGGTCCTTTAGTAACTTTTGAGGCGAGTCGCCTCACCAAATGGATTAGATTACGCACATCCACTATCAGCGAAAGGTCCTCCACAGGTTCGTGACGCTCGTATGCAGAGTTGGTCGAGCCCAGAGCTTCCGCTCACGCCACACGTAGTTCCAAACCGATTCGCTTTTTCCCCAAGATTCACAGCTGATGACGTCATCCCGGAATGTCATCTTTAGTTAGTACTTGTTTTACCTACGACCGCCGTGGTCCGATGTCGAAAGAGTGTCCTTGCAGGAGGACTTAGCCTTCAGATCGATGGGTAGTCGCCACCTTCCTTAGCTATGCGCCTACGGCGTGTTTGATTAGAACGACTTAAGGAGTGGAGCAAGAGATACAGTTTATCCTTAACCTCTGAGATTAGTACGTATGATGAGATGAGTATATCTTAAGTGCTATGTTCGATAGCAAGGTGTAAATTGTGATTAGGAATCATGGTTAGTAACCGGAAGATTGGGGATAGAGAAAGTGTGAGCCTTAGAGTGTTATACGCGAGACCTTAGAGGTAAGGCCATCTCGAGTAAAAGATGTATTGTTTATGTTTGACCCTTATCGGAGTGCATTGTGCACGTGAGCTATGTTTGTGGATAAGTCCCCGAGTAGTGTGGAATGAAAGAGGTAGTTGAGCTAAGAAGACCGCCAGGTTTTCGTAACGTGATTCGTAAGAGTTTTCCGCTCGTGAGCTAATGTCTTGCGCTGTCGGTCGGGTTGAGGCCACGCTTGGTCAACCCGCGCATGTTTGTGCGGCCGGGTCAGTGGTGGTTCCGCCTTGTGGTAGGATCACGCGGTGTTTGGCCCAAGTTCGCTAACCAACAGACGAGTTCGTGGACGCGTCGACCAGAGTCGGGCCGATGGGGCAGCCCATCGTGTTCTTCGGCCAGACCGCTCACTCGGCAGTTGTTGATTTATCAAAAGGTTGTAAGGCTGCACGTGGTGCCTACCTTCACCTTATGACGATGAAGCCTGTGTGTGGCTATTTTCGCTTTCTAAAAGTCTTACCAGCAGGTTAGGAACTCACGCGTGAGACTGAATCGCATTCTCCTCGGGCAATGTTTGGATTTCGCGGTAGTTGTGGGGATTGTTGTCTCCTGTGGGAGGAGTGCTTAAGCTACCATTTCGTTGTTCGGATGTCGCCTTACGAAGCCTTGTAGGGCGGAAGTGTAAGTCACGGCCGATTGGTTCGATGTTGGCAAGATTCAGATAGTTGGTTCAGGCTTGTTCCAGCAGACTGTGGATAGGGTAAAGCTTGTCTAGAAGAGGTTCTGGCAGCTCAGAGAAATCGTGCGGATAATCGGCGACGACGCTTAGAGTTCAGGTTGATGGTCGGTCTTCTTGAAAGTACCACCCGTCAGTGACGAGTTTTGGAAAACAGAGGGAATTTAGCCGAGTTACTTTGGGCCCTTTTGAGTTCATGTGAAGAATAGGCCAGGTTGCCTATATGTTAGCTTTTGTCGTCCGACTTAGGAGACAATACGTCTGGTCTTTCGTATTGTTATGATCGGGAAAGTATCGGAGATCCATCCAGAGTGTTCCCAGTTAATGATGACCACGTTAGAGAAAGTAACCCAGAGTTTTGGAAACCAAGCGATTTAAATGTGGTAAGAGTTCGAGTGTACGACACCTCGTGGATCGTGATACACGGCATCATCCGGTTGGTCACGGAGTGACACTAACCTCGCGCAAAGTGACAAAAGTGGTATCACGACGAGTAAAGGAGAAGCGAGCATGTATTGCGAGCAGATGTGACCATTTCTTTGTATGGAGAAAGTGCGAGGAATTATATTTTAGACTTGATGGGAGCGCTGTGATGTTAGAGGTGTTTCGCGTGAACTTGGATGTAAGTATTTTGGCGCAGTGTTGTGGCCATTGTGGCGTGATTGTTCGATAAGTATAGTAGTGAAAACTATATCGCGCACGCTTGGTTTGAGATTTAGAAGGAACATTCGACGAATGTTTCTGGCGAGTGGGAGAATGTTATACCTCAGATTTTCGCAGTATGTACGTAAGGACGTACGTAGCAAAATTTGAACTTGAGAATAGGCTTCGCCGATTTATTCTTTGTGCACAACACCCTGCTAGAGTCGTTTTCGACAAAACGCTTCCACAGTTTCGTAGGGAAAATTCCGGCTATGTCATTTCTATTTTTATGGATTTTTCCGAGAGACGAACATTTTGGACCAACAAGAGGGCGACACTTGGCACCCTCTCATCGTGGGCTTGGGGCGGCAACTGACGAATTCTGGCCTTGTTTAGTCAAGGTTAGGTAGGATATTTTTGTGGTAGATGGATAAGGTGCACTTGGCAAGATTCGCCCTACACTTGCCTTGCACTTGGCAAGATTCGCCATTGGTTGGCCTTTGCTAGACCTATAAATACCCCTGGAAGACTTCTTCATCCATTCCAAATATTTCCTAAGTGTTAAAATCCTCCTCCTCCCCTTTGTGTTGAGTTCGCCGAGAGCCCTCTCCCCTCGCCGAGAGTACCCCCACGGGTAGGCCGGTGGTATACACCCCTCCTTGTGGTGCTAGCCGTGGGTACCCCTAGCCTAGTTGTTTCGTGACAAATACCCTCCTTTTGGTAGAAATACTCTCAAAAGTATTGTTACTATACCCAAATTACTTTAGCCGTATACCTTGTAGTATTCTAAGGTTATACTTATACGAAAAGCCCAGAAATACTATTATACATCCCTTCAGTCACAAAAACGAAACCCTAAGGAAAATCTCCATAGTTGGTTGAGTATTAAGTGAAGTTGGTTAGAACTTCTGCGGTTGTTTGGAGCGGCCTGAGCGCACTGAGTAGAGCTAAACCTCGCTCAGATCGACATTTAAACTCTGATAATTTTGGGCTTATCGAGGTAAACACTCTTGACCTCCTATTGTAATCGAAATTACATGTTATAGGAATTTATAGTTGAAGTATACTATATATAGAAATGAACGTAGTTAGCGGCAATGTCTTTTGACTTAAGCCTGAATAATTAGAAACCTTTTCGAAATAAGAGTACTGAACTGTAATTACATAGGACTGTATTACAGTAGACTTGTGTAGCTTTTCTGTGAAGTAGAATTGTGCACGTCCGATTAGACGTATAACCCCCGGTTGGCTTCGTAGCCTACCCGATAGAGAGAGATTTACGCCGCTGTGTGGGGGAGGTGTCGAATTTTCTCGTAGAATGTTCTACAATTAGACCTAGATGTTAATAAGCGCCGTGGCCTTATAGGTTGAAGTACGCGTGGCGCGATCTACTTGGCCAGAGTAGCCGACGCTTGAGGTACTTGAGCGCTTTGCTATTAGTCGATAATCGTCGCGAGGTATGTGAACCTCTTCCTACCTTTTCTAGCATGATATGTGTATAACTATGTAGTACGGTGAGACGCATACGTGTTAAACGATTTGATTGGTTTGAAACATAAAGTGTTATAACGCTTTATGGGAAGTTGGTTATAACAGCTTTATGTAAGTAAGAAAATGCCTTATGGTTTTAAAAGGTAACTGATTTGACTTATAACTGACTTAATGTGTAATAATAAAGAATCTTGAAGTATTTCAAAAGAATGCTGAATCATTTTTAATGTAAGAATAATACTTGATTTTGAAAACATAAGAGTTATACTAGCTTTACGGGAAGTTAGGTATAACGCCTTAAGAATGGTAAAATGAATGGTTTATTGATTTTAAAGTTAAGAGACTTGATCTTAAAAGATAAGAGACTTTACTTGTTTTACTTGGTAATTAGCATTATGTTAAATGTTGTAAAACCTCATTCGCAAGTAATGAGTACTTGATTTTAAAAGCAATAATGTTTTACCGATTTCGAAATCGAATGAGTATCGAACAAACCACAAAGGCGCTTAATAAAGGGAAATGTTTTGACTAATAATGTATTAGTAAAACCAGAGAAACTTCCATCCGCATAGAAACTAAGATAAGACAAAATGATGTTACATTTCCTAGATCATGGTCGCTTAAATAAGATTGTTACAAACAAGAATAACCTACTCACGATCGTATATATGTTTCTCAAATTGCTTTTAAAGGAGAATTATATCATTAAGTGATTAAAATTATGAACTACTAAACCTTTCAAAACGAAACTCGAGTAATTGAAATTAGGCAAACTTGAAACATTTGGAAAAGAATGTTGTTACTTGATTTTACTAAGAGAAGTGTTTTGATTTACTTCAAAGGATAATCACTCTATTTTCATATACTACGTATTGTGTGACTTTTGTAAACGTAACGTATCTTTTAAAAGATAATGTATGAAGTACTTTGGGAATAGATACTCGATCTTGTTAATCATATAATGTAACGTACCTGTGTGTATAACTTGATTGTGTTGGTTTGTGATAGCCTTGTAATACTTTCGTTGATTTGATAAGTAGACGTGATATGATGCTATGTGTGTTAGTGTCTTGTAACGCTTGTGAAAGAGTATTCTTGTCAGGCTTATGTTGTTTAACGATAAGTCGTTATGTTAGTATAATATCACTCACCTCTTGACATATTACCGGGGTTAAGCCGCCTCCGACGCGGTAGACTCAGCGGTCCGGGACCATGATTCGAGAATACCTCACGCGGTCCGCGGATCCATGCGAACTACGGAGTTCCGTGTTAGCTGCGCCCTTGTAGTCACGCGGTCTCGCGCTACGCGATCGCGGGTCCAGATTTACGCCGAGGAGTAGCTACCCTCGACGCGGTTACATACCCTACGCGGCCTACATGAGTGGCCTATGCGACTACGGAGTCCGTGATTAGGCTTGCATGGTGATACTACGCAATTGGCCCGCTCGATCATTCGCAGCCTAGAAAAGACCTCGCTACTTACCTATTGTTGCTCTTGTTTATGATATGGCACTATGCGTTACCTCGTTGTTTCATACATACTTGCAAACTGATTTTAAAATGATATGTTTTCATTTAAGTACTTTACGCTTCACATACTGTACTGTTGCATCGACTCCTTCGGGCCGCGCTCATGCCGCAGTCGAGGTACACCGCCGTTGATCCTAGTTCTCGGTCACGTCAACAGATGGAAGCCCGCTTTCTCCGAGGCTTATCACCGTATAGTCCTGCCGTTGTAGGTATTTACATTCGTGGTATGGCGGGCCCCGCCCGCCATTATTGTCGATCATTCTAGAGGTCCGTAGTAATCGCTGTGGGCGCAGTTGTAATGGACGAATCGCTCGTTTTAAAAATTGATTTATATATATGCCGTAAGGCAAGTTTTCTCCGACATCGCTTTACTTCTTAATATTTTCATGTCTTGTTTTATGTTCCGCCGACACTGATGTTGTATCACTAGGTGCCCGGTAGGCACCAACCACGCCCGGTTCGGTCGCGATGTGTTATTGAATAAGTTAGTCGAGAATGGCCTTGATTAAGGACTTAGTTGGTATTAATTGTGCGGAATTTTACACGTATTGTAGCGCGGTAATCCCCTTTGATTGGTTGTTGTATTGAGCCTTAAATGTGGCGTGTTTGGTTATTGATGTTATACCCCGTACTTCCAGAGTATGTATGCGAGGACGTACGTAGGATTATTCAAGCCCTAATTAGGTTAAGAATGAACTTGTGAACTTTCGACGGAATAGATTCCGAATCTTGTGAAGGAAATTCTACGTTTTTTATATTTTAACCGATTACGGATTTTTCCGAGAGATGAAATATTTTGGACCAATAGGAGGGCGACATGTGTCACCCTTAGGAGGCATGTTTGGACGAAAATGTTGGGGCTAGTGGACAAGTCAATTAGTCAAGTCTTGCAAGTTGATTCTTCGGGATAGTGGGTTAGGTATGGACGGTTTGAGGCAAGTGGAAGGCCACATGGCTCTTTGTCATGGGGACATATGTCCCAATGTTGTGGTGGACATATGTCCCAACATTGTGGTGGACACTGGTGGAAGGCTTCACTTGAACAAGCTACCAAATCTACACCTCCATTTGTTTTAATCTCGCCCTCGTGGTTCTATAAATACCCCCTCTTGTGCAAGACTTCTTCATCCACAAAACATTTTCCAAGTCTCCAAAATCCTCCCCTCTTAGTAGCTTTCGTCCAAGCTTCTCCCTCTTGGAAGCTTTCATTCAAAAGCTCCTCCCTTTCTTGTTGCCTACGTCCAAAACATACCCCCTTGGTAGAAAAGTATTCTCCAAGTATTGTTACTATTCAAAAATACCATTAGCCAAATACCTTGTAGTATTCCTAAGTTACCTCTACACTAAAAGCCCGTAAAGACTACTTTATATCCATTAGTCACAAAACGAAACCCTAAGGAAAATCTTCATAGTTGGTTGAAGTATTAAGTAGAAGTTGTTTGGGAACTTCTAAGGGTTTCTCGAGCTATCTGAGCGCAAGTGCATTGTGAGCTAAACCTTGCTCAGATCGACATTTATCTTGGATAATTAGGGCTTGTCGAGGTAAATATCTTGTCCTTCTATTGTAATTGGAAATTACATATCGTAGTTGTATAGAAATAAGTATAAGATTTATGTAAGGATGGTATAAAAGAAGAGAATCGAATCATTTACATGTGACCGTATTTACTGAGACTTGAGTAGTTGACTGGTAGAAGTCGCCCGATTTTCCGTAGCATTAAGAACCTTCTCGCTTAGAATATTCTACGCAGTAGTCTAGACGCTGATAGACGATTTGACTATTATAGGTTGATACTCGCACGACATATTCGACTTGGCAGTGGATTTCGCCGAGGTATGTGATTCTTCCTATCCTCTCGAGCATGATATATTTTGATATATATATAGTACTGTAGACGACGTGTGTTAACTAAAATTGGTGTTACTGATGTCTTTTGACTTGAGTTTTAAATAATAAGAATCTTGAAGTATTTCAAAAGAATTATGAATCATTTTTTAAGAGTAATACTTGGTTTTTAAACAAAAGCTAAGAGTTATACTAGCTTTATGAGAAGTTAGGTATAACGACTTAAGAAAGATAAAAGGAACGGTTTACTTACGTGTTTACGAAGGTCTTGTATTGATTTCAAAAGTGTAGCAAGATGGTTTGATAAGTAACATGTTATGATACGCTGTTAGTGTCTCGTGATGTTGTGCGGGTTATTCTTGTTGTGCTTACGCGTTAAGCCAGATCGTTATTATATCACATACCCCGACTTGTTATGATACCGAGGACTTGCCACCCTCGACGCGAGTATTACCTCACGCGTCCGTGTGACTATGATTCGAGGATACCTACGCGTTCAGGTGACCACGCGGAATCGCGGAGTTCCGTGATGATCACTCCGTGTGTTACCCGACGCGTTATACCTCACGCGTCGTGACTATGATTCGAGGAATACCTCACGCGGTTCATGACTATGCGGATCGCGAGTCCGTGAGGATGTCGCGTTAGTCGCTCGATGCGCAGGAATACCTCACGCGTCCAGGTGACCTATACGGTCGCGGAGTTCCAGATTAGGCTCGCATAATGATACTACGGGTGATCGCCTTGCTTCGATCATTAGCGGCCTAGAAAAGACCGCTTATGTTATATCTATTTTGCTTTTGGTTATGCGGCACTATGTGCGTTACATTGGTTGTTTCGCATATATTTGTAAAATTGGTTTTAAAATGATATGATTTCATTTAAAGTACTTTACGCTTTCACATACTTGGTACTGTCAGATCGACTCCTTCTGGCCGCGTCACGCCGCAGTGGGAAGAAAGTGCTAGATCCTCATTCTTAGGATCCTTACTCTGGTGTCAGGAGCTCCATTTCTCCGGAGGCTCGACTTTTGGTACGACTCTCCCTGGTGTTGTAGATATTTTGTACATTCAGGGTATGGCGGGGCCCTGTCCCGCCATAGTTGTTTACTTTTTCCTAGAGGTCTGTAGTCCCGTTGTAAAGTTGGGATGTAACTGTTCACTCTTGATGTATATATATATATATATATATGCCAAAAGGAAACCTTTCTCAGATAAACTGTTTCTCATTTCATATTGTTTCATGTCTTGTTTTTATATTCAACATTACTCGATGTATGACTACTGGGTGCCCTAAGGCACGATACGCCCCTGAACGTCGTGACAAAAGTGGTATCGAGCGCTTAATCCTCTGAAAGTGTCTACGCATCGCATCTAGTAGAGTCTTGATTATCCGCTACACCCCGTAGTTCCGCAGTATGTATACGAGGACGACGCATCGAGAATACGACACAAAAATTGGAAAGAAAGAAAGACGTGATTTTTCGACTAAAAGTTTCCGAATTTTGTGAAGGAAAAAGGTTCGTTAATGGAAATTGGATTCCCGATTTGGTATTTGGACTTTTAGAATATTTGAGTATTATGAAATTTTATTTCCGAATTATCACGGGGCCCACGAAAATTTACGATTTTGTCGCCCACTTTATTTTCGGATTTTTGGCATTACGGATATTTTCTAAGATGAAATATTTTGATTTAGTAGGGGCGCATGTGTCACCCGTGTGGCCATGTTGGCCGAATCGAGAAGCGGCAAGGACGCTTTAGCGACAAGTGGCCCATTTTTGGCGCCACTTGTCCCATTTTTGTGGTGAACACTTGGTTGGCCAACTACCCACACACATGTACCCATCCTCACCACCCACTTGCATTAATCTTGACCCTTGATTCTTCTATATATACCCCTTAGGTCAAGACAATTTTCATCCCACACTTAAGCTTCCAAGGCAAAATACCCTCCCTTTGTAGTTGTTTTCGTCCCTTCCCCACTTGAGTAGAAAATACTTTGGGTATTATTGTATAATCCCAAATACCTTGGCCTAGTATCCCTAGTAGTATTCCAAAGTTATTTCAATACTAAGTCTGAATACTACTTTATTCCAATAGTCGCAAAATGAAACCCTAGAAAATCTTCATGCTTGGTCAAGTGTTAAGAGAAGTTGTTTAGAAACTTCTAAGGGTTTCTTGAGCGGGTTGGAACGTAAGGAATCGAGCTAAACGCTGCTCGTGATCGACTTATAAACTTGGATAATTTTGGGCTTATCGAGGTAATGATCTTCATTCCCTATTGTAATGGATATTACATGTCAGAGTAATGTATAGTCGAGTATACTATATGTAGAATGAATATGGATAAGAATTGAATCAGATTTACATAGACCGTATTTACGTGAGACTTGTAGTATTATGTGGAGTAGAATTGTACACGCCCCTAGACGTAACCCCGGGATTGTTCGTGCAGCAGCCCGCAGAGGAGAGATTTATGTGCGGGGGGAGGTGCCGCGAATTTTCCGTAGAATAAGGAATCTTGTATCTAGAATTATTCTACGAAGAGATCTAGAGGTTGATAGACGCCAGGCCTTTTAGGTCAAGATCGCGAGTAGCGTATTCTACTCGGGTGGCGAAAGCAGCGCGCAGAGTACGCGAGCGTTTTGCTAATTGTC
Organism: Przewalskia tangutica; assembly: GCA_029844215.1. Lineage (NCBI taxonomy): Eukaryota > Viridiplantae > Streptophyta > Magnoliopsida > Solanales > Solanaceae > Przewalskia > Przewalskia tangutica. Next base: position 124,310 of record JAQGDG010000408.1, read on the forward strand.
GATAATCGCCGCGAGGTATGTGAACCTCTTCCTATCTTTTCTAGCATGATTGTCAGAACTATAGTACTTCAGACGACATGTTCTAAGTGAATTTGGTTGGTTTCTTGATTTTAGAAGATAAAGGACTTGACTTATATTTGACTTGATATGATATATGAAGAACTCGAATGTGTAGAAAGTCAGAAACCTCATTCGCGAGTAATGCGTATTTGGTCTTTAAAAGGAACTTGATTTCTAAAAGAAAAGAGACTTGAGGAATCAAGAGTTTTTGGTTTAAAAGAGAGACATGGTTTTGTCTTAAATTGGTTCAAAACATAAAGTGTTATAACAGCTTTATGGGAAGTTAGTTATAACGACTTTATGAAAGCAAAAGAATGGTTTTATCATTGGTTTTAAAATGGTAACTTGATTTAAGTATAGGTTACTTGTTTTGAAAAGAGTAAGTATTTGAGTTTTAAAGAGTATACTTGATGTTGTTTTAAAAGAAAGGCACTTGGTTTAAAAAGTATAGAGTACTTGATTTTAAAAGTCTTGTAAAGGTTTTTACGAAAGTAAAGTAATTTGGTTTGAAAAGGAAATGTGTTTTGATACTACGAGTATTAGTATCTTTTACGTAAAAAGAGGTCTTTTTGAAAGAATGAAAGTAGGTATTATTTTTGGGTTTGAAACCCGTATTGTTGACATAAAATGAAAGTACCTTGAGTTGTGTGTAACTTGCCTATGTTTGCGTGTGATAGCCTTGTCGTGCTAGTATTGTATTTCTATACCACCGCTCTCACGAGGTCGATCGATTTGTTATGATCTTACTTGGACGCATCTACAGCGACGAGGATTCCACGCGCGCGCTCGTTGATAGCGTTATTCCACGGACTAGCTCTCACGAGGTTTTACCGATTCGGCCTTGGTATCCGTGGTTGGCTTTCGCATTTTCCCCGCCTCGTACCGATTCGCCCGCACTGGTAGTTAGCCTTGACTTGCCCTGCTCGGTTTAGTGGCGAAGTCTCGTGATACGCCGTATCCGTAGTTAGCCCTCAGATTGCCCCGGCCACCACGCGACACGACTTTGGTATCCGTAGTTGGCTTCGATTGCCTCAGACGCCTTCGTGGCGAAGTCTCGTGATACGCCTTGGTATCCGTAGTTAGCCCTCGCATTTGCCGCCACGTGACACGGCTTTGGTATCCGTAGTTGGCTTTCGCATTTGCCCGTGACGCCTTCGTGGTTTGGTTGTATAGTATTGTTGGTACGGCTTTGGTATCCGTAGTTGGCTTTCGCATTGCCCTGGCCGCTGATGACGCGGCTTTGGTATCCGGTAGTTAGCCTTCAGACTTGCCCTCAGACGGTTTTATAACACGTGGGACCCGTGTTCATGTACTTCGTGTTGTTATATCATGATCGCCAGCAGTGAGGAAGGTATTCCACGCATGATTGATGTTGTGGGCGAGACCCATTGTTATATTTGAGTGATGACTTTGAGGCGTGAGTCCGACTTGACATGATCGCCATATTATGTATTGTAGTTTGGTTATCATATATGTCTCCTATTTTATATAGACTATTATGATTTCATTTACGCATTTTCGCCACATACTTGGTACCGTTGTAATCGACTCTCCTTCGGGCCGCGTCATGCCGTAGTGTAGGTACACCGCTGTTGATCCTCGCTCATAGGATCACAACAGCTGGGGAAGCTCCGCTTTCTCGAGGCTTATCTTTCGTATAGTCCTGTCGTTGTAGGTGCTACATTCGTGGTATGGCGGGCCCCGTCCCGCCATAGTTGTTATAAAATTCATAGAGGCTCATAGTGATCACAAGTGTGGTTTGTAAAAGGATTTAACTGCTCGTATATATATATGCAGAAGGTAACCGCTTTGGTTAGCCTGCTTCTTATTTTATCTTATTTCATGTTTAAGTTTTTATTTCCGCGATTTTCTCGATGTTGTATCACTAGGGTGCCCGGTAAGGCACTGGCCATGCCCGAGATCGGTCGTGACATTATCGCGTGTGTGCACTACACCAATAATCAGGAGGCTATATGATATTTAGGATTGGTTTCCATTCTTCTCACTCTGAGATCGTGCCTTAGAGCTGTGTTATAAGTTGGACCCCTCTAACGTATTTCCTTTCTTTAACAGTTATGCCTCCACGCAAGGCAACCCGCCCGTATGGCAAGGCAAAGGAGCTTCTAGTAGGACACAGAGGGCCACGAGGGCCCAGGCCCAGTCTATACCCTAGGCGATACCTCAGACGACGAGTTCCACGACGCCACTTCAAAGAGGTTTAGAGCCTCAAGTTGGTCACGAGACCACAAGACTGCGCCTCCAGCCCCACACCGGAGCAGGAGACGGGTTACGCAGAGATGGCCCATTGCTAGCCGATTGTGGTCGACACGAGGATAGCCGGATCTGCAGCCTAGCTCCGGGAGCACCGTGGTTCACCCGAGGTCGGATAGTTTGAGGCTACGGGATTTCCTGAGTTGCAGCCCGCCAGAGTTCTACGGGTCGAGGCCTGAGGATGATCCGCAGGAGTTCATCCGATAGCCATTGATGAGAGTGATCAAGGCTTCGAGACCGTGTCCGTGATTCGGTTCGCGATCGGCCGCGTGATACCGCAATGATCGTTTGATTCGTGGGAGCTATCCCGGAGAGCATGCGCCTCGAAGATGGGAGGAGTTCTCGAGGCTTTTCTCGCCACTTCTTGCCTCCGCAGATGAGGGCACGGCCGACAATTTTTGACGCCGAGACAGAGGCGCACGCTCGGTAGTACAATGTTGAGTTCGATTCGTTGGCTCGGTATGTCCCTGCGTTGGTAGCAGATATGGAGGACAGGGTGCACCGCTACGTCACCGGGCTAGATGACTATTTGACAGAGTCTTTCTCGGGTGTGGCTCTTCAGCCGGGCATGGACATTGCCCGCATTCAGGCTCATGCACTTGGGTGTGAGGAGCATAGAGGCCGACGGGTCGACAGATATCAGCAGCAGAAGAAGGCCAAGACGGCCGGATCTTTTGGTAGCTCTCGGGGTGGACGACCTCAGCAGCAGTCTAGATTTGCACCACAGCCAGCTCAGAGCACTCCTACACCGTCTTCAGGACAGCCAGGGTATTCGGGGGGCAGATCAGGGCCCCAGGACTTCGGACTTCCAGGGTAGCAGAGGTGCTAACCGATCGGGACCACCCCCCTCAGTGTGGCGGATGCGGTAGATCCCATTACGGGAATTGTGGTCCTACTTCACGAGTTTGTTATGCTTGCGGTCAGCAGGGTCACTATGCGAGAGACTTGTTATACCCCGTATTTTCAGAGTATGTACGTAAGGACGTACGTAGAAAAATTTGAACTTTAAAGTTGGCTTGGCCGAATTTTTTTTGTGCACAACACCCGGTTAGAGTCGTTTTTCGACGAAACGTTTTACACAACTCGCGTAAGGTAAATTACGGCTATGTCATTTCTAATTTTTGCGGATTTTTCCGAGAGACGAGACGTGTTGGACCAACAAGAGGGCGCCACTTGGCACCCTCTCATTGGCGGATTTGGTGGGCGTCCCTTGGACGATTTTCTTGACATTTTTGTCAAGTAGTAGGTAGGATATTTTGTGTGCAAGTTGGCTAGGTACACTTGCCCTAATCTTGGCCTTACACTTTCCTAGCACTTGGCTAAATCTTGGCCATTGGTTGGCCTTTACTTGACCTATAAATACCTCTCCCCTTTGATGAACTTCTTCATCCAAAAATCTCTAAGTCTTGAAAGCTTCTTCCTCCCCCCTTAGTGTAGTGCCTTTGGCCGAGAGCACCCCTTCCCCCCCTTGGCCGAGAGTTTTTCCCCAGTGGAGTTGGTGGGTACACACCCCTCCTCATGGTGCTAGCCGTGGGGTACCCCCCCTAGCCTAGTTGTTTTCGTATAATACCCCTTTTTTTTGTGTGGTATAGTGATACTCTCAAAAGTATTGTTATAATGCCCAAATTACATTAGCCGTATACCTTGTAGTATTCTAAGGTTATACCTATACGAAAAACCCAGTTATACTATTATACTTTCCGTCAGTCACCAAACCGAAACCCTAAGGAAAATCTCCATGGTTAGTTGGAGTAGTATGTAGAAGTTGGTTAGAACTTCTAAGGGTAGTTTGGAGCGGGTTGGAGCGCACGGAGTTGGAGCTAAACGTTGCCCAGGATCGACTTTATTACTTGGATAATTATGGGCTTATCGAGGTAAATATCTTGTCCCTCTATTGTAATTGGAAATTACATGATTGTTAGACTATATAGTTGAAGTATACTATATATAGAACTGAACGCTGTTATCGGCAATGTCTTTGGACTTAAGCTCGAATAATACTTACGGCAATGTCTCGTGACTTAAGCCCAATAATAAGAAACCTTTTCGAAAGAAGAGTCCGAATCAGAATTACATAGATCAGACATTACAATAGACTTGTGTAGCTTTTTCGTGAGATAGAATTGTGCACGTCCGATTAGACGTATAATCCCTCGGTTGGCTTGGTAGCCGGCCCGATAGAGGAGGAGTTTTACGCCATGCATGTGGGAGGTGCCGAATTTTCTCGTAGGATGTTCTACGAAGAGACCTAAATGTTAATAAGCGCCTTGTGGCCTTATAGGTGGAAGTACTATGCGTGGCGCGATCTACTTGGCTTAAGGAGTAGCCGGTTTGAGGTACTTGGAGCGCTTTGCTATTAGTCGATAATCGTCGCGAGGTACGTGAACCTCTTCCTATCTCTTCTAGCATGATATGTGTGTAACTATGTAGTACGGTAGACGATACGTGTTAAATGTATTTGATTGGTCTAAAACATAAAGTGTTATAACGGCTTTATGGGAAGTTGGTTATAACGACTTTATGTATGTGAAGATACTGTGGTTTTAAAAGGTAATCGATTTGAACTATAACTGGCGGTTATGGGATAATAAAGAACTTGAAGTATTTCAAAAGATTTTTGAATCATTTTGAAAGGAGAGTAATACTTGGTTTTTGAAAACTTAAGAGTTATACTAGCTTTATGGGAAGTTAGGTATAACGGCTTAAGAATGTTTTACTGGTTTCGGAAATCAGAATGTGTATCGACAAACCACTGCAGCGTTAATAAAAAGGAAATGTTTTGACAGATTAATTATTATTAAAACCGGTAGAAACTTCCATCTGCATAGAAGCTAAGATGAGACAAATGATATTTCCTAGATCATGGTCACGTAATAAGATTGTTATAAACAAGAATATCCTACTCACATATAAGGCTTATGTTTCTCAGATGGTTTAAAAGAGAATTATATTCTTAAATGAATAAGACTATGAACTACGAAACCTTTCTAAAATAAGAAACGTGAACTTTTGAAATTAGGCAAACTTGGACGTTTGGAAAATAATGTTGTTACTTGATTTTACAAAGGTAAGTGTTTTGATTTACTTCAAAAGATAATCACTCTATTTTCATATACTACGTATTGTGTGGTTTTGTGAAAGTAACGATCTTTTAAAGAGTTAATATATGAAGTACTTTGGGATAAAAACCCGATCTTGTTAATCATATATTAGAATGTACCTTGTGTGTATAACTTGATTGTCCGGTTTGTGATAGCCTTGTAATACTTTCTTGTTGATTTGATAAGTAAACATGTTAGATGCTACGCGAGTTAGTATCTTGTGATGTTTGTGTAAAGGGGTTTTCCTTGTTGTGCTTAGGTTGTTTAACGATAAGTTGTCATGTTGATATTATATCACCATGATTCCGGTTAAGTCGCCTCCACGCGGTAGACTCAAAGCGGGTCTAGTGACCTATGATTCGAGAATACCTTATGCAGGTCTGTATGGCCTATGCAGAGCTACGAGAGTTCCAGGTTAGTTTGCGGCCCTTGTGGTCATGCGGTCTTTGTGGCCATTCGGACGACGAGTCCAGGACGCTGCCGGGGAGTAGCTACCCTCGATGCGGGGAATACCTCATGCGGGCCATTGGAGTGGCCCATGCGGAGCTACGGGAAGTTCCAGGGCTAGACGCGCACATTAGATACTGCGGGCGAGTGGCCAGCTTTGATCATGTGACGGTCTAGACAGATCTCATGATACAGTTTACGACCTTGTTGTACTATGGGTTTTAGTAGTCGGCTATGCCCTCGTACTTACCCCGTACGGTTTTATGATGACTTTGAGGGCGTGAGTCCCTGACTTGACATGACTGCTTATTTAGTGTGAACTGTAGTTTTGGTTATCATACATGTCTCCCGCTTTATATGACTACTATGATTTCATTTACGATTTTCGCCACATACTTGGTACCAGATCGACCTCCTTCTGGGCCGCGTGTTATACCCCGTATTTCCAGAGTATGTACGTGAGGGCGTACGTATAAAAGTTTAAAGCCTTGAGTAGGCAAAGTGGCTTGGCCGAATTAAATTTGTTCACAACACCCGATTAGAGTCATTTTTCGGCGAAACGTTTCCACAGCTTTCGTAGGGGACTTTCCGCTATGTCATTTAGTATTTTAAGGATTTTTCCGAGAGACTAAACATTTTGGACCAACGAGGGCGACACTTGGCACCTCCAATCGTGGATTGAAATAGTCCAATTTGGACGATATGGGCTATGTAAGGCACGTTTTTTGTGCCTTGGCTAAATTCTAGGGTTGGTAGGATATTTATGTGTAATAAATCCTAGCCCTACACTTGCATAACACTTGGTTTAATCTTGGCCTTTGGTTGGCCATCCCTGACCTATAAATACCCTCTCCCTTTGATGAATTCTTCATCCTTTCCACAAATCTCTAAGTGTTAAAATCCCCTCTCTTGTTGTTGTTCTCGCCCCTCCTCGCCGAGAGCCCTCCCCTTGTGTGGCCTTGTGGTCGACTTCACCCCTCCTAGTGGTGTTGTTCTCGTATAATATACCCCTCTTGGTAGAAATACTCAAAAGTATTGTTATAATGCCCAAATTACCTTAGCCGTATACCTTGTTGTATTCTAAGGTTATACCTATACTAAAAGCCCGAAAATACTATTATACTCCGTCACCACAAACCGAAACCCTAAGGAAAATCTTCACCCGTAGTTGAAGTCATAAGTAGAAGTTGGTTAGAACTTCTAAGGGTTGTTTGAGCGGCCTGAGCGCACTGAGTGAGCTAAACCTTGCTCAGATCGACATTTAAACTAGATAATTATGGGCTTATCGAGGTAATTATCTTGTCCTCTATTGTAATTGGAAATTACATATTGTTAGAATATATAGTTGAAGTATACTATATATAGAATCAACGTAGTTATCGGCAATGTCTTTTGACTTAAGCTCGAATAATACTTACGCAATGTCTTGCGACTTAAGCCCAATTTAAAGAAGAATCGAATCAGAATTACATAGGTCAGACATGAGACTTGTGTAGTAGTACCGTGGAGTAGAATTGTACCCGTTAGGTTAGACGATAACCCCGGTTGGCTTCGTAGCCTACTTCTAGAGAGAGATTTACGCTGCCATGTGTGGGGAGGTGTCACGAATTTTCGGTAGAATGTTCTACGTTGAGATCTAAATGTTAATAAGCGCCTTGTGGCCTTATAGGTTGAAGTACTACGTGTGGCGCGTTCTACTTGGCTTAAGGAGTAGCCGACAGTTGGAAGTACTTGGAGCGTTTTGCTATTAGTTGATACTCGTCGTGAGGTATGTGAACCTCTTCCTATCTCTTCTAGCATGATATGTGTGAACTATGTAGTACGTTAGACGTACATGTGCTAAACGATTTGATTGATTTAAAACATAAAGTGTTATAACGCTTTATGGGAAGTTGGTTATAACACTTTATGTTGGTAAGAAAATACTTGTGGTCTTTAAAAGGTAATCGATTTGAACTATAATCGCTTGTTATGTGTTAATAAAGAACTTGAAGTATTTCAAAAGATTTTTGAATCATTTTGAAAGAAGTAATACTTGGTTTTTGAAAACTTAAGAGTTATACTAGCTTTACGGGAAGTTAGGTATAACGGCTTAAGAATGTTTTATCGATTTGAAATCGAACGTGTATCGACAAACCACCGCAAATTAATAAAAGGAAATATTTTGACAGATTAAGTATTATTAAAACCAAGAGAAACTTCCATCCGCATGAAGCTAAGACGAGACAAAATGATATTTCCTAGATCATGGTCAGAATAAGATTGTTATAAACAAGAATATCCTACTCACATATAAGACTTATGTTTCTCGATAGTTTAAAAGAGAATTATATTCTTAAATGAATAAGACTATGAACTACTTAAACCTTTCTAAAATAAGAAACGTGAACATTTGAAATTAGGCAAACTTGGACGCTTGGAAAATAATTTCGTTACTTGATTTTACAAAGGTAAGTGTTTTGTTTTACTTAAAAGGATAATCACTCTATTTTCACATAACTACGTATTGTGTGACTTTGTGAAAGTAACGATCTTTAAAGATTTAGTGTATGAAGTACTTTGGGGATAAAAACCCGAACTTGTTGACATATAGTAGAAAGTACCTTGTGTGTATAACTTGATTGTGTTGGTTTGTGATAGCCTTGTAAATACTTTCTTGTTGATTGATAAGTAAACATGCTAGGATGCTATGTGTGTTAGTATCTTGTGATGTTAGTGTAAAGGGTTTTCCTCGATCGCGCTTAAAGTTGTTTGACTATCACCGTTATGTTGGTATTGTACCACTCACCTTGACTTATTTCCGAGGTTAAGCCGCCTCCGCGGTAGACTCAGCGGTCCAGGACCATGATTCGAGAATACCTCACGCGGGTCCGTGGATCCATGCGAACCACGGAGTTCCGTGTTAGTGTGCGCCTTTATGGTCATGCGGTCTATGTGGCCACGCGATCGCGAGTCCGGGACGACGCCGGGAGTAGCTACCCTCGATGCGGGTTATACCTCACGCGGGCCTACGAGGTTGGCCTACGCGAGTCGCGAAAGTTCTGGGCTAGACGCGCACATTTGATATCGCGCGAGTGACCGGCTTTGATCATGTGACGGCCTAGACAGATATCATGATACGCTTTATGACCTTGTTAGTACCGGTGTTAGTAGTCGGCTATGCCTTCGCATTTACCTGCATCGCTTTATTTGGACACAGTGGACCTGGTGTTCATGTGTATTCCTTGGTGCTTTTCTATCATAGATCGGCGGTGAGGAAGGTATTCCACTGCATGATTGATGTTATGGGCTCGAGACCCATAGTTATATTCGAGTGATGACTTTGAGGCGTGAGTCCCCGACTTGACATGATCGCTATTTATTGTGAATCGTAGTTTGGTTATCATACATGTCTCCGCTTTATAGACTATTATGATTTCATTTACGTATTTTTAGTTTCACATACTCTGCACTGTTATCGACCTCCGGGGCCGCTCATGCCGCAGTTGAGGTACACCGCCGTTGATCCTAGCTCTCGTGGTCACGCTGGGTTGGGAAGCTCCGCTTCTCCGAGGCTTATCAGCCGTATAGTCCTCGCCGCCGTAAGTGTTTACATTCGTGGTTTGGCGGGCCCCGCCCCGCCATTGTTGTCGTATCATTCTGTGAGGTCCGTAGTAATCGCTGCAAGTGTGGTTTGTAAAAAGGATTAAACTGCTCATGTTGAAAGAGTTGTTATTTATATATATATACCGGCGTAACCGCTTTTGGTTAGCCTGCTTTCTTATTTCACCGCCTTATTACATCGTTTCATGTATTGTCTTTATGTTCCGATTACTACGATGTATGTCTACTTGGGTGCCCGGTAGGCACTACCACGCCCGGTTCGGTCGTGACAAAAGTGGTATCATAGCGCTTAATCTCGGAAAGTGTCTACGCATCGTATCCAGCAGTTCGATTATCGCGTTGTGCACCACACCAATAATCGTGAGGCTATAGGGTATTTAGGATTGGTTTCATTCTTCTCACTCGAGATCGTGCCTTAGAGTTGTGTTGTAAGTGGATCCTCCGACGTATTTCTTTCCCTTACCGCTATGCCTCCGCGCAGGCAACCCGCCCGTGAGGGCAAGGCAATGGCGGAGTCGCGAGTAGAGTTCGAGGGTGGCGAGGCACAGCCCAATCATTACCTAGGTAGTGCTTCATTCGGGAGTTCTGCGACGCCACTAGCCCAAGCAGAGTTTAGTACGGTGGCAGCAAAGGCTCATCGCGCCATGATATATGAACCTTCGCCTACATCGAACAAGTGAATTTAGATCGCAAAGACGACCACATTAGCTAGCATGGATTTGGCTACCAGAGAGTATACCGATGTACCGCGGGTCTTGATGACTATCTAAGAGAGGGTTGTGCAAGAGTAATTCTTCAGTTAGGCTTGAGCATGGCCTGTGTACGGGCTTATGCGCAGCAGGCCGAGAAAACGTAGAGATCGACGGGTTAACGGAGGACAGCAGAAGAGGGCCAGAGCAGCAAGGTCCTTTGGTAACTTTCTAGGCGAGTCACCTCACCAGCGGATTAGATTATGCACGTCCACCAGTCTGAATAACTTAAGGCAATGTCTTTGGACGAGACGTGTTGGACCAATAAGAGGGCGCCACTTGGGACCCTCTCATTGGCGGATTTGGTGGGAGTCCCTTGGACGATTTTCTTGACATTTTTGTCAAGTAGTAGGTAGGATATTTTGTGTGCAAGTTGGCTAGGTACACTTGCCCTAATCTTGGCCTTACACTTTCCTAGCACTTGGCTAAATCTTGGCCATTAGTTGGCCTTTACTTGACCTATAAATACCCCTCCCCTTTGATGAACTTCTTCATCCAAAAATCTCTAAGTCTTGAAAGCTTCTTCCTCCCCCCTTAGTGTAGTGCCTTTGGCCGAGAGCACCCCTTCCCCCCCTTGGCCGAGAGTTTTTCCCCCCCTAGTGGGGTTGGCCGAGGGGTACACACCCCCTCCTCAGGTGCTAGCTGGGTACCCCCCCCCCGAGCCGAGTTGTTTTCGTATAATACCCCCTTTTTTTGTGTGGTATAGTGATACTCTCAAAAGTATTGTTATAATGCCCAAATTACCTTAGCCGTATACCTTGTAGTATTCTAAGGTTATACCTATACGAAAAACCCAGTTATACTATTATACTTTCCGTCAGTCACCAAACCGAAACCCTAAGGAAATTCTCCATGGTTAGTTGGAGTAGTATGTAGAAGTTGGTTAGAACTTCTAAGGGTAGTTTGGAGCGGGTTGGAGCGCACGGAGTTGGAGCTAAACGTTGCCCAGGATCGACTTTATTACTTGGATAATTATGGGCTTATCGAGGTAAATATCTTGTCCCTCTATTGTAATTGGAAATTACATGATTGTTAGACTATATAGTTGAAGTATACTATATATAGAACTGAACGTTGTTATCGGCAATGTCTTTGGACGTAAGCCTGAATAATACTTACGGCAATGTCTCGTGACTTAAGCCTGAATAATACTTACGGCAATGTCTTTGGACGAGACGTGTTGGACCAATAAGAGGGCGCCACTTGGGACCCTCTCATTGGCGGATTTGGTGGGCGTCCCTTGGACGATTTTCTTGACATTTTTGTCAAGTAGTAGGTAGGATATTTTGTGTGCAAGTTGGCTAGGTACACTTGCCCTAATCTTGGCCTTACACTTTCCTAGCACTTGGCTAAATCTTGGCCATTAGTTGGCCTTTACTTGACCTATAAATACCCCTCCCCTTTGATGAACTTCTTCATCCAAAAATCTCTAAGTCTTGAAAGCTTCTTCCTCCCCCCTTAGTGTAGTGCCTTTGGCCGAGAGCACCCCTTCCCCCACTTGGCCGAGAGTTTTTTCCCCCCCTAGTGGGGTTGGCCGAGGGGTACACACCCTCCTTGTGGTGCAAGCGGGTACCCCTAGCCTAGTTGTTTTCAGATAATACCCCTTTTTGTGTGGTATAGTGATACTCTCAAAAGTATTGTTATAATGCCCAAATTACCTTAGCCAGATACCTTGTAGTATTCTAAGGTTATACCTATACGAAACCCGCTTATACTATTATACTTTCCGTCACCACCAAACCGAAACCCTAAGGAAAATCTCCATGGTTAGTCGAGTAGTATGTAGAAGTTGGTTAGAACTTCTAAGGGTAGTTTGGAGCGGTTGAGCGCACTGAGTCGAGCTAAACGCTGCCCGTGATCGACTTTATTACTTGGATAATTATGGGCTTATCGAGGTAAATATCTTGTCCTCTATTGTAATTGGAAATTACATGATTGTTAGACTATATAGTTGAAGTATACTATATATAGAACTGAACGTTGTTATCGGCAATGTCTTTGGACGTAAGCTCGACAATACTTACTGCAATGTCTCGTGACTTAAGCCCTAATAATAAGAAACCTTTTCAAAGAAGAGTCCGAATCAGAATTACATAGGATCAGACAATAGACTTGTGTAGCTTTTCTCGTGAGATAGAATTGTGCACGTCCGATTAGACGATAACCCCCGGTTGGCTTGGTAGCCACCCGATAGAGAGGAGTTTTACGTCATGTGTGGGGAGGTGCACGAATTTTCTCGTAGGATGTTCTACGAAGAGACCTAAATGTTAATAAGCGCTGTGGCCTTATAGGTGGAAGTACTATGCGTGGCGCGATCTACTGGCTTAAGGAGTAGCCGCGGTTTGAGGTACTTGGAGCGTTTTGCTATTAGTCGATAATCGTCGCGAGGTATGTGAACCTCTTCCTATCTCTTCTAGCATGATATGTGTAACTATGTAGTACGGTAGACGCATACGTGTTAAATGTATTTGATTGGTCTAAAACATAAAGTGTTATAACGGCTTTATGGGAAGTTGGTTATAATGACTTTATGTATGTAAGATACTTGTGGTTTTTAAAAGGTAATCGATTTGAACTATAACCGTCAAGGTTATGGGATAATAAAGAACTTGAAGTATTTCAAGAGATTTTTGAATCATTTTGAAAGGAGAGTAATACTTGGTTTTGAAAACTTAATAGTTATACTAGCTTTACGGGAAGTTAGGTATAACGGCTTAAGAATGTTTTATCGTTTCGAAATCGGAATGTGTATCGACAAACCACCGCAAATGTTAATAAAAAGGAAATGTTTTGACAGATTAATTATTATTAAAACCAGAGAAACTTCCATCCGCATAAGCTAAGATGAGACAAAATGATATTTCCTAGATCATGGCTGCTGTAATAAGATTGTTATAAACAAGAATATCCTACTCACATATAAGGCTTATGTTTCTCAGATGGTTTAAAAGAGAATTATATTCTTAAATGAATAAGACTATGAACTACGAAACCTTTCTAAAATAAGAAACGTGAACTTTTGAAATTAGGCAAACTTGGACGTTTGGAAAATAATGTTGTTACTTGATTTTACAAAGGTAAGTGTTTTGATTTACTTCAAAAGATAATCACTCTATTTTCATATACTACGTATTGTGTGGTTTTGTGAAAGTAACGATCTTTTAAAGAGTTAATATATGAAGTACTTTGGGGATAAAATCCCGATCTTGTTAATCATATATTAGAATGTACCTGTGTGTATAACTTGATCAGGCTGGTTTGTGATAGCCTTGTAATACTTTCTTGTTGATTTGATAAGTAAACATGTTAGATGCTACGTGAGTTAGTATCTTGTGATGTTTGTGTAAAGGGGTTTTCCCTTGTTGTGCTTAGGTTGTTTAACGATAAGCTGTCATGTTGATATTATATCACTCATGATTCCGGTTGTCGCCTCCGACGCGGGTAGACTCAGCGTCTAGTGACCTATTATTCGAGAATACCTTATGCAGTCCAGATGGCCTATGCGAGCTACGAGTTCCGTGTTAGTTTGCGCCCTTGTGGTCACGCGGTCTTTGTGGTCATGCGGACGGCGAGTCCGTGACGCCGCCGGGAGCTACCCGATGCGGGAATACCTCACGCGGGCCATCGAGTGGCCCATGCGGAGCTATGGGAAGTTCCAGGGCTAGACGCGCACATTAGATACTGCGGGCGAGTGACCAGCTTTGATCATGTGACGGTCTAGACAAATCTCATGATACAGTTTACGACCTTGTTGTACTATGAGTTTTAGTAGTCGGCTATGCCCTCGTACTTACCCCGTACGGTTTTATGATGACTTTGAGGGCGTGAGTCCCCGACGACATAACTGCTATTTAGTGTGAACTGTATTTTGGTTATCATAAATGTATCCTGCTTTATATAGACTAATATGATTTAATTTACATTATTTTAAGTTTAACATACTTGGTACTGTTATCGACCTCTCGGGGCCGCTCATGCCGCAGTTGAGGTACACCGCCGTTGATCCTAGTTCTCGGGTCACAACAACAGATGGGAAGCTCCGCTTCTCCGAGGCTTATCGGGTATAGTCCCCTCGTCGTTGTAGGTATTTACATTCAGGTATGGCGGGGCCCCGTCCCGCCATTGTTGTCGTATCATTCTTAGAGGTCCGTAGTATCGCCAGGCGTAGTTGTAATGGGATGTAATCGCTCGTTTTAAAATTGATTTATATATATATGCCGTAAGGCAAGTTTTCTCCGACATCGTTTCTTACTTCATAATATTCTCATGTCTTGTTTTATGTTCCACGATTACTGATGTTGTATCACTGGGTGCCCGGTAAGGCACCAACACGGGCCGTTCGGTCGTGACAAGACCGTCCGACTGCAGGCGCGTAGGGTAGGGGTCACCACGTGGTCTTTCACGTCCTTCACCTACGATTACTCGCCCCGAGGCGTGGTGCTCGTGACCAGCAGGTCGCGCAGGTCGTGGGCAGGTCCTAGTTCTAGCGGTCCTCGAACCGCATTTATGCCTTGTCCACCGGTAGGACCGGTGAGGCCACCGATGTCGCCACGGTACTTTATCGGGCCATGTTGTGACGTGTATGCCTTGATAGATCCGGTTCTACTGGCCCCATATATCTCCCTTATCGCTAGTAGGATAGGGATAGAGCCCGAGTCCATAGACCCTTTCGAGGTAGCTACGCCACGGGTGATTCGGTGGTAGCTCGGCGGGTATATAGGGCTTGCCCAAAGGACTTTATGCATTCGCGCACTAGCCGACTTGATAGAGTTGGACATGACCGATTTCGATGTGATTATGGGTATGGATTGGCTAGCTTGCTACGCCAACGTGGACCGCAGGGAGATAGTGGTACGGTTCGCCTTCTGAGCCGGTTATCGAGTGGGAGGAACACCGTGTCGCCGAGGGTAGGTTTATTTCCTACCTCGCGGTAGGAAGATGGTGCGAAGGGTATATCTACCATCTCATTCGGTGTTTGATACCGAGGTCGCGGTATCGATTTTCGGCCCAGAGTCGAGAGTTCCCGGATGTGTTTCCGGATGACCTCCCGTATCCTCCCGAGAGGAGATAGAGTTTTGTATCGATGTCTTTGCGACACTTGGCCTATTTCCATTCCGCCATACGTAATGACACCGCCGAGTTGAGAGAGTTGAAGGACCACCGAGAGATTTCTTTGGAGAAGCGGCTTCATCGTGCCTAGTGTTTCTCCCGGGAGCGCCAGATTATTCGTGAAGAAAGGACGACGCCGCGCACGTGTGTTGATTACAAAGCAAACAACAAGGTGACTATTAAGAAAAGATACCCCCTTCCCAGGATTGATGATTTGTTCGACCCGTTGCAGGGTGCGAGATGTTTCTCCAAGATTGATCTGCGATCGGGCTATCATCAGGTGCGAGTTAGAGAGGCGGATGTCCCTAGGATCGCATTCCGGACCCGCGACGCACTATGAGTTCGTGGTTATGTCTTTCGATTTGACCAATGCTCCGCGGTATTTATGGATTTGATGAACCGAGTGTTCGCCATTTTGGATACGCTTGTGATAGTATTCATTGATGACATCTTGGTTTATTCTCGCCAGAGCGTGAGCACGCGAGCATTTGGCGACCGTGGCCGAGTTCTCCAGACCAGCTTGTACGCCAAGTTTTTCAAACGTGAGTTTTGGTTTTCTGGCTTTTCTTGGGCACATTGTGGGTGATGGTATTCGGGTGGATACGCCAAGATCGGCGCAGGACTTGGCCTAGACCTACTACTCCGGCAGAGGTGCGCAGCTGGGCCTCAGTTACTATCGGAGGTTCGTGGAGAAGTTTGCTTCTATTTCGCACCTTTGACTGTCGACTCGTGGCGCTAAGTTTCATGGACCGATGCTTGTGGAGGTGGTTTCCGATTCATCAAGGAGAGGCCGACGACCTCCCAGCTTCTTACTCTTCCGCAGGGTCTAGACGGCTATGTGGTGTATTGTGACGCGTCGAGCATCGGGCTTGATGTGTGTTGATGCAGCAAGGCAAGGTTATAGCATACGATCCCGACATCTTAAGAAGCATGAGAGAACTACCCCACCCATGATTTGGAGTCGCAATGCGATTCACGCCAAGATCTGGAGGCACTATTTGTATGGGGTTCATGTGGATATTTACACGCACCACAAGAGCCTCCAAGATATCTTCACCAGAGGAGCTGAACTTACGACAGAGACGGTGGTTAGAGTTACTCAAGGATTATGATGTCGATATCCTGTACCACCCAGGGAAGGCCAATGTTGTGGCAGATGCCCTTAGTCGTAGGTCGATGGGGAGTCTATCAGATGTGCAACCAGAGAGGAGGGGCATGGTCCGCGAGTTACATCAGTTAGCGAGCCTTGGAGTCCGATTGATTGGTTCTGATAGCAGCGGGGTTCGAGTTCTAGAGGTTGCCGAGTCTTCCATCATCGAGGAGGTGAAGAGGCAACAGTTTGAGGATCCGGTTTTGACGTGGTATCGTGATACGACTCTTCGTGAGGGGAAGGGTCCTTTTGATGTAGCACCTGATGGGGTGCTAAGGTTTGAGGGCAGGTTGTGTGTTCCAGATATTGCAGGACTTCGGCAGCAGGTTCTAGGGGAAGCACACAGCGCACGTTACTCTATTCATCCGGGGTCGACCAAGATATACCACTGTTATACCCCGTATTTCCAGAGTATGTATGTGAGGACATACGTACAAAAGTTTAAGCCTTAAGTTAGGCATAGGACGAAATTTGTGCACAACCCCCGAAAAGAATCGTTTTCCGACGAAACGTTTTCTAGAACTTGCGTAGGGGAAATTACGGCTATGTCATTTATAATTTTTGCGGATTTTTCCGAGAGATGAAATATTTTGGACCAACGAGAGGGTGACACTTGTCACCCTCAAGTGGACGGCACCATGGACGACATTGGCACGTTTTTGTGGCCATTTTCATTAGTCAAGGTTAGGTAGGATATTTTGTGTAGTAGATGGATAAGGACACATGGGTGAATCTCCACCCTCCACTTTCCCTCCACATGCCTTAATCTTGGCCCTTGAAAGCCCTATAAATACCCCCCTAAGTTGAAGAAACTCTTCATCCACAAATCATTCTTCCAAGTCTCAAAACTTCCCCCCTTTGAGAGAGCTTCTCGTCCAAACACCATCTCACCCCCCCCCCCTCTAAAGAAAGCCCTAGCCGAAACACCCTTCTCCCCCTTTTCCTTGTAGTCTCGGCAAAGCCCTCCCCCCCTTGGTAGAAAATACTCTCCAAGTATTGTTACTATCCCCAAAATACCTTAGCCAATCCCTTATAGTATTTCCAAAGTTACCTCTATACGTAGAGTCCGGAAATACTACCTTATATTCCTTTAGTCACTAAACGAAACCCTAAGAGAAACTTCATAGTTGGTTGAAGAAGAAAGTAGAAGTTGTGTAGAAACTTCTAAGGGTTTCTTGGAGCGGATTGAAGCGTTCAGATTAGGAGCTAAACCTTGCTCAGGATCGACTTATATCTTGGATAATTTTGGGCTTATCGAGGTAAATAATAATCTTATCCTTCTATTATAATTGGAGAATACATACTGTAGAAGTATAGAAATAAGTATAAAATACATAGAAGGATATTAAAGAAGAGAATTGAACTGTAATCACATCAGAAGTATCAAAGAAGATTGAATCGCATTTACATAGATCAGATTTACTGAGACTTGTATAGTTTACCGGTAGGGAGGTGCGCCCGATTTTCCGTAATAGAGAACCCTCGCTTAGATTATCCTACGAGTAGTCTAGACGTTGATAGACGATTTGACTATTATAGGTTGATACTCGCGCGCGACATATTCGACTTGGCGGTGGATTTCACGGAGGTATGTGATTCTTCCTATACTCTTGAGCATGATATTTTAAAATATATATATAGTACGGTAGACGTACGTGTGTTAACTGAACATGGTTTTACTTGACGTCTTTTGACTTGAGTCTAAATAATAAAGAGAAAAGGAACAGTTTACTTATGTGTTTATGAATGACTTGTATTGATTTCTGGAAAGTATAATAAGATGGTTTGATGAGTAGACGTATTATGATGTTATGTGTGTTAGTGTCTTGTAACGTTTGTATAAGAGGGTATTCTTGTTGTGCTTATGTTGTTTAACGATAAGCTGTTATGTTAGTATTATATCACTCACCTCTTGACATGATACCGGGGTTAAGTCGCCTCCGATGCGGGGTAGACTCAGGCGGTCTGGGACCATGATTCGAGAATACCTCATGCGGGTCCAGGGGACCTATGCGGAGCTACGAGAGTTCCAGGTTAGTGTGCGGCCTTTGTGGTCATGCGGTCTATGTGGCCATGCGAACTACGAGTCCAGGACGATGCCGAGGAGTAGCTACCCTCGATGCGGGGAATACCTCATGCGCCTAGGTGGCCTACGCGACTACGGAGTCCGTGATTAGGCATGCATAATGATACTATGGGCGATTGGCCTGCTTCGATCATTCGCACCTAGAAAAGACCTCATTAGATTTACCTATTATTGCTCTTGTTTGTGATGTGGCACTCGTGCGTTATATTGGTTGTTTCGCATATATTTGTAAAATTGGTTTTAAAATGATATGATTTCATTTAAGTACTTTACGCTTTCACATACTTGGTGCCTGTTATCGACTCCTTCGGGCCGCTCATGCCGTAAGGGAAAGCAGTGCTAGATCCGCATCCTTAGGATCTTTTGCTTTGGTGTCGGAGCTCCATCTTCTCCGAGGCTCGACTTTGGGTATGATCTCCCGTTGTTGTAGATAGTTTGTACATTCAGGTATGGCGGGCCCCGCCGCCATAGTTGTTTATCTTCTTAGAGGTGCAGAGTCCTATTGTACTGGGATGTAATCGCGATTTTGGTTATATATATATATGCCAAAGGCGACCTTTTTCAGATAAAGCGTGTCTCATTTACAATTGTTTCATGTCTTGTGTTTTTATATTCCGATTACTACGATGTATGACTACTGGGTGCCCGTAAGGCACGACCACGCCCTAACGGGTCATGACAACCACGACTCGTGTATTGGTGGGATGGCTTGAAGAGGGACGTTGCAGAGTTTGTGGCTCAGTGCCCGTGTTGTCAGCAGGTGAAGGTAGAGCATCAGAGGCCTGGTGGATTATTGCAGACGATAGAGATCCCGACCTGGAAGTGGGAGGTGATCAACATGGACTTTATCACAGGATTACCTCGCACTCAGAGGAAGCATGATTCTATCTGGGTTATCATCGACAGGCTGACGAAATCAGCCCACTTTCTTCCAGTCAGGACGACCTTTTCGGCCGAGGATTATGCTAGACTTTACATCCGAGATCGTGAGATCGCATCGGTCCCTATTTCTATCATATCGCATGGAGCCCAGTTTACGGCTAACTTCTGGAGGTCTTTCCAGAAGGGATTAGGGACGCAGGTGAGCCTGAGTACTGCATTCCATCCTCAGACAGACGGACAGGCAGAGCGTACTATCCAGACACTTGAGGATATGCTACGAGCCTGTGTTATCGACTTCAGAGGTAGCTGGGAGGATCATTTGCCGCTAGTAGAGTTTGCGTATAATAACAGCTACCACACCAGTATTCAGATGGCGCCTTATGAGGCCTTGTATGGGAGGAAGTGCAGATCGCCGATAGGCTGGTTTGACGGGAGAGGTGCGAGTGGGACCGCACTGGTTCAAGCAAGTGGATATGGTGAAGCTTATCCAGGAGCGGCTATTGACACCGTAGTCGATGTAAGTCGACGCAGATCATCGCCGTCGGCATCCGAGTTTGAGGTTGATGATTGGGTTTTCTCAAGGTGTCACCCATGGCGGTGTGATGAGATTTGGCAGAAAGGGAAGCTCACCAAGGTACATCGGGCCTTATCGATTGTCCGCAGGTAGGCAAGGTTGCTCACGAGTTGGATCTGCCATCCGATCCGGAGGCGCATCCGGTTTTCCATGTTTCTATCCGAGGAGATGACGGGATCCATCTAGAGTGCACCCGCTGACGACGCCCAGTGACCGAGGGGTTATCGATGAGGAGATTCCCATGCGATACTTGATCGTGTTAGGCGTCGCGGGCGAAGGATGGCTTCGTCAAGGTCTTATGGCGGAACGAGCACGAGAGGAGATGACGTGGAAGCGAGAGGAGGACATGAGGCAGAAGTATCCTCACTTATTCCCCACACCTCCAGGTAACTTACTTTCCTACTTGTTGATTTCAATTACCATATGTACTTAAGTGTTGTATTGTGGCCATGTGTGGCATTTGCAAACTGTTTATGTTATGAGGGACTTTATCGTTATCTGTCTTAAGAAGGAACATTCGGGACGAATGTTTCTAAGGAGGGGAGAATGTTATACCCCGTACTTCCAGAGTATGTATGCGAGGACGTACGTACGATTATTCAAGCCCTAATTAGGTTAAGAATGAACTTTTGAACTTTCGACGGAATAGATTCCGAACATTGTGAAGGAAATTCTACGTTTTTAATATTTTAACCGATTACGGATTTTTTCGAGAGATGAAATATTTTGGACCAATAGGAGGGCGACATGTGTCACCCTTAGGAGGCATGTTTGGACGAAAATGTTGGGGCTAGTGGACAAGTCAATTAGTCAAGTCTTGCAAGTTGATTCTTTGGGATAGTGGGGTTAGGTATGGACGGTTTTGGAGGTGCAAGTGGAAGGCCACATGGCTCTTTGTTGTGGGGGACATATGTCCCAATGTTGTGGTGGACATATGTCCCAACATTGTGGTGGACACTTGGTGGAAGGCTTCACTTGAATAAGCTACCAAATCTACACCCTTCATTTGTTTTAATCTTGGCCCTTTGTGGTTCTATAAATACCCCCCTCTTGTGCAAGACTTCTTCATCCACACAAACATTGTCCAAGTCTCCAAAATCCTCCTCTTAGTAGCTGTCCAAGCTTCTCCCCTCTTGGAAGCTTTCGTCCAAAAGCTCCTCCCCCTTTCTTGTTGCCTACGTCCGAAAACATACCCCCCCCCCTTGGTAGAAAAGTATTCTCCAAGTATAGTTACTATTCCAAAATACCTTAGCCAAATATCTTGTAGTATTCCTAAGTTACCTCTACACTAAAAGCCCAGAAAGACTACTTTATATCCATTAGTCACAAAACGAAACCCTAAGGAAAATCTTCATAGTTGGTTGAAGTATTAAGTAGAAGTTGTTTGGGAACTTCTAAGGGTTTCTTGGAGCTATCGGAGCGCGTAATGTGAGCTAAACCTTGCTCAGGATCGACATTTATCTTGGATAATTTTGGGCTTGTCGAGGTAAATATCTTGTCCTTCTATTGTAATTGGAAATTACATATTGTAGTTGTATAGAAATAAGTATAAGATTTATAGAAGGATGGTATAAAAGAAGAGAATCGAACTGTACTTATATAAGACTGTATTTACAGTAGACTTGAGTAGTTGACAGGTAGGGAAGTGCTGCCCGATTTTCCGTAGCATTAAGATCCTTCTGCTTAGAATATTCTACAGAGTAGTCTAGACGTTGATAGACGTATTTGACTATTATAGGTTGATACTCTGCGCGCGACATATTCGACCTGGCAGGTGGATTTCGCCGAGGAGGTATGTCATTCTTCCTATCCTCTTGAGCATGATATATTTTGATATATATATATAGTACGGTAGACGTACGTGTGTTAACTAAAATTGGTGTTACTCTGATGTCTTTTGACTTGAGTTTTAAATAATAAGAATCTTGAAGTATTTCAAAAGAATTATGAATCATTTTTGAAAGAAGAGTAATACTTGGTTTTTAAACAAAAAGCTTAAGAGTTATACTAGCTTTATGGGAAGTTAGGTGTCACGACCCGTTCCGGGGCCCGTGACTGGTGCCTTACCGGGGCACCCAAGTAGTCATACATCAGAGTAATCAGCGGAAATATAAAGCAAGACATGAAACAGTTTATAAAATAAGACACAGTTTATGTGAGAAAACATCGCCTTTCGGCATATATATATAAACATGGTTTAGCAGTTACATCCGACATCGCATAACATGACTACAGCACTTAAGGAAATATACAACTATGGCGGACGGGGCCCCGCCATACCCGATCAGACAAAACTATCTACAACAGGAGATCATACCCAAAAGTAGAGCCTCGGAAAAGATGGAGCTCCGACACCAACGTGAGATCCTAAGAATGTGGATCTAGCACTGCTTGCCCTTACCGCGGTATGAACGCAGCCCCGGCGAGGTCAAGATAACAGTACTAAGTATGTGAAATCAGAAGTACTTAAATGAAATCATAACACTTTTAAAACCGGTTTACAAATATGTATGAAGCAATCAAGGAACCGCATAGTGCCACATCACAAACAAGAGCAACAATAGGTAAACTGTAATAGGTCTTTTCTAGGTCGAATGATTCTAAGCAGGCCACTCACCCGTATTATCACTCGCAAGCCTAATCTCGACTCCTGAGTCCGCATAGGCCACCACATGGGCCCGCATGAGGTATAACCCCGTATCGAGGGTAGCTACTCCTCAAAGATCGCCCCGACTCGTTGTCCGCATGGCCACATAGACCGAGGCATAACCCCGCATACTAACTCGAACTCGTAGCTCCGCATAGGCCCTGGACCCGCACGAGGTATTCTCGAATCACGGTCCTGCATCACCGAAGTCTACCCCAGACGGAGGGCGCTTAACCCCAGATCATCTCAAGAGGTGAGTGATAGTACACTAACATAACAAATTATCTTTAAACAACATAAGCACAACAAGGATACTCTTATACAAACATTACAAGATACTAACACACATAGCATCATATCATGTCTACTTATCAAACCATCTTATTATTCTTTCACAATTCAACATAAGTCCGTTATAAGCACATAGGCAAACTTGTTTCTTTTATCAATCTTAAGTGGTTATACTTAACTTCCCATAAAGCTAGTATAACTCTTAAGCTTCGCTTTAAAACCGCTTAGTTCTCTTCATAAAAATGATTCAAGATTCTTATGAAATGCTTTCGCATCTTTATTATTCAGCTTAAGCCGTGAGGCATTCAGTTGTTATTCGAGCTTAAGCGAGGCATTGCCGTAAGTGTTATTCAGCTTAAGTCAAAGACATTGTCGTAGTTATTATTCGCTTAACACGACGCTTACCGTACTATATATATTGTAAAATATCATGCTTTAGGAAGAATCACATACCTTCAAATGAAAACCACCGCCAAGTCAATATGTCACGCAGAGAGTCACCTATAATAGTCATGACATCTATCAAAGACTACTCAAGGTCATTCTAAATGCGGGTTCACAATTCTATGGAAAGTTAAGCATTTCCTACCCGGTGAGCTATATAAGTTCATCAGAAAACAAATTCTATGTAAGCATTCTGGATTATTCTTCTTTAAACCCTTCTACTGTGGTAACAATTCAATTCTATTCGTGATATTCTTCTAAGTATTTAATACCTATTCTAATACTACAACAAGAAGTATTCTCTAATTCAAAAGAGGTTAGGATTTGTTACCTCAAGAAGCCCAATAATATCCTAGATAAAGTCGCTTTGAGCAAGGTTTAGCTCCTAAGTCAGATGCTCGAGAGGCTAAGAAGACTATAGAGTTCTTCACAACTTCTACTAAGTACTAGGGATTTGGGCTAGGTATTTTGGGCATTATAACAATACTAGAAGACAACTTTTCTACCAAGGAGGGGGTAGATTTTGGCTAGGCAGGGGCCCTGCCAAACTACTAGGCTAGAGGAGGGGGTATTCGCCATGGCCTTCACGCGAGAGTGGAGGTGTTGGACGAAAAGGCTACAAAAGGAGAGGAGAGGATTTTCAAGACTTGAAAGATTTGTGGATGAAGAACTCTTCATCTCTAAGGGGTATTTATAGGTCGTTGGCCAACCAATGGCCAAGATTAAGACAAATGCAAGGCAAGTGTAAAGGTGAGGATTAACTATACACAAATATCCTACCAACTCCTTGACTTGTGCACAAGGCACAAAACGTGCCAATGGTCTTCAATTCGCCCAACGGACGATTTCAAGTCCACAAATCGGCGTGCCAAGCCGCCTCCCGCTGGTCCAAAATGTTTCGCCTCTCTAAAAATCCGCAAATTAGAAATGGCATAGCCGGAATTTACCCTACGAAAGTCGTGGAAACGTTTCGCCTGAAAACTATTCGCTTTGTGAGTTGTGCCCAAAAGAAACGTTTTGCCTAAACTTTAAGGCTAGACTTTTTGCACGTATTCCTTACGCATACATACTGGAAATACGGTATAACATTCTCCCTCCTTAGAAACATTCGTCGAATGTTCCTTCCCAAGACGCTAACGATAAGATTCTTCATAACTTAAACATTTGCAAATGCCACACACGGCCACGTAACAACACTTAGCAGTAAACGATAACTAAAATTTACAAGAGGGAAAGTGAATTACCCGAGGTGGGAATAGGTTGTCACGACCGATTCCACGTGGATCTGCCTTACCCCGCACCCTAGTGATACAACATCGCAGTAATCACGAACATAAAACAATACAAGACATATTATGAAATATGAAACAATAACTGAGAAAACTTGTCTTTCGTATATATAAATAACAACTTTTTCCAACATGAACAGCTTTTAATCCTTTACAAACCCCGCCACAACAAGATTTCATGCACTTCTAAGAAATGATATTACAACAATGGCGGGACAGGGCCCGCCATACCCTCAATGTAAACACCTACAACAACAGGACTATACCATCGATAAGCCTCCGAGAAACGGAGCTTTCCCACACGAATCGCTGACTAAGAGCGAGGATCAATGATCGTGTACCTTTACTCGCAGATGAACGCAGCCCCGGGGAGGTCGCATAACAAAACCGGTATGTGAAACTAAAAATATCAGAAATGAAATCATAATAGTCTATAAAGCAGAGACATGTATGATAACCAAACTACGCTCACACAATAAGCGATATGTCAAGTCGTGACTCACGCCTCAAGTCATCACTCAAATATAACAACGGGTCTCACGCCCACAACATCAATCATGCCCGTGGAATACCTTCCTCACCGCCAAGCTTATGATATAAAAGCACCAAGGAACACATACGAACACCGTGTCCCACTGCGCTATAATAACACGCATGCAGGTACGAAGGCATAGCCGACTACTAACACCTACGCACTAACAAGTGTCATGAATCAGATTACAAGATCTCGCTTGTCATTACACGATCAAAGTCGACCACTTGCCCGCAAAGATCTAATGTGCGCGTCAGCCTCGAACTTTCCGCAGCCCGCATAGGCCAATCAGATCGCCCGCATGAGGTATAACCCCGCATCGAGGTAGCTACTCCCGGCAGCGTCCCCGACTCGCCGTCCGTGACCACAAGTGACCGCATGACCACAAGGGCCGCATCTAACCCGAACTCCCGCAGCTCGCACAGCCTCGACCCGCATGAGGTAGTCTCAATCATAGGTCCATCGACCACCGAAGTCTACCCCAGACGGAGGCGCTTAACCCTAATCATCTCAAGAGACGAGCGATGTATAATACTATCATAACAAATTATCGTTAACCAACATAAGCACAACAAAGGAAAAACCCTTTACACAAACATCACAAGATACTAACACACGTAGCATCCTAGCATGTTTACTTATCAAATCAACAATAAGGTATTACAAGGCTATCACAAACCAACACAATCAAGTTATACACACTGTACTTTCTACTATATGCTAACAAGTTCTGGTTTTATCCCCAAAGTACTTCATACATTAACTCTTTAAAAGATACGTTACTTTCACAAAAGTCACACAATATTCGTAGTATATGAAAATATAGTGATTATCTTTCAAGTAAATCAAAACACTTCTCTTTGTAAAACTCTGGCAACAACATTATTTTCCTAACGCCCAAGTTTGCCTAATTTCAAATGTTCATGTTTCTTATTTAGAAAGGTTTCGTAGTTCATAGTCTTATTCATTTAAGAATATAATTCTCTTTTAAACTATCTCGAGAAACATAAGTCTTATATGTGAGTAGATATTCTTGTTTACAACAATATTATTACAATAAACATGATCTAGAAATATCATTTTGTCTCATCTTAGCTTCTATGCAGATGGAAGTTTCTACCGTTTTAATAATACTTAATCACAAAACATTTCCTTTTATTAACGCCGCAGTTGGTTTGTCGATACACATTCGATTTCCAAAATCAAGAAAACATTCTTAAGACGTTATACCTAACTTTCCATAAAGCTAGTATAACTCTTAAGTTTTCAAAACAAATCAAGTATTACTTCTTCTCAAAATGATTCAAAACTCTTTTGAAATACTTCAAGTTCTTTATTAACACATAACAAGCCGCTTATAGTTCAAATCGCTACCTTTTAAAACCACATGTATTTTCTTACCAACATAAAGCCGTTATAACTAACTTCCCATAAAGCCGTTATAACACTTTATGTTTTACACCAATCAAATACATTTAGTACATGCACATCTACCGTACTACATAGTTCCTCACACATATCATGCTAGAAGAGATGGGAAGAGGTTCACATACCTCGCGAGTATCGACTAATAGCAAAACGCCTGGGTACTCCCAACCGTCGCTACTCCTAAAGCCAAGTAGTAACGCGCCACACGTAGTACTTCAACCTATAAGGCCACAAGGCGCTTTATTAACATTAAGATCTTATCGTAGAACATTCTACGTAAAATTCGCAAAGACCTCCCCGCAACAGCAGAAATCTCCTCCTCTAACTGGCCTACTACCAAGCCAACCAGTGGGTTATACATCTAACCCGAACCTACAATTTACTCCACAAGATTACTACACAAGTTCATCAGAATACAGCTTCGCTTCTTCGTGCTTAAGTCAAAAGACATCGCTAACTAACCACGTCACCTATATATAGTATACTTTAACTATATATTCAACAACATGTAATTTCCAATTACAATAGAGACAAGATATTTACCTCGATAAGCCCATAATTATCCAAGTATAAAGTCGATCCCGCAATCGCTTAGCTCCAACTCCGAGCGCCCAACCCGCTCTAAACCACCCTTAGAAGTTCTAACCAACTTCTACACAATACTCCAACCTGACTACGAGATTTTCCTAGTGGTTTCGTTTTGTGACCGACGGAAGTATAATAGTATTTCCTGGCTTTTCAGATAGGTATAACCTTAGAATACTACAAGGTATACTACTAAGGTAATTGGGCATTATAACAATACTTTGAGAGTATTTCTACACCACAAAGGGGTATTATACTTAAAGCAACTAGGCAGTGGTACACTCTCGCTAGCACCCCAGAGGGGGTGCTCGGCCACAAGTGGGAGGACGAGAACCATAAGGAAGGGAGGGGAGGATTCTAACACTTAGGAAATATTTAGGATGAAGAAGTTCATCAAAGGAGAGGGTATTTATAGCAAGCCAAGGCCAACCAATGGCCAAGATCTAGCCAAGTGTATAGCAAGTGTAAGGCCAAGATATGCCCAAGTGCCCCCTAGTCCCTACTCCTTAAAACCTCACAAAATATCTACACAAATATCAACCAAGACTTGCTCATCCAATCGCCCTAACGCCTCTTTCATCCACCAACGAGAGGTGCCAGTTGCTGCCTCTCGTTGGTCCAAAACGTTGCGGCTCTCTTAAAAAGCCGCAAAAATACTAAATGACCTAGCCGTAATTTACCCTTCTCGCAGTTAGGTAGAACGCTTCGTCGAAAACGACTTAACCGGTGTTGTGACAAATGCCATTCGCCTAGCCACCTAGGCGGGTGACACGTGTCACCCTCCTATTGGCCCAAAATAAAACATCTTCCGAAATATCCACAATGGCCAAAATCTCAAAACAAAGTGGCTCCACAAAACCGTAAATTTCTCCCGTGGGCCCCACGTGACCATTTCCAAAATAAAATTCCATAATTCTCTAATATTCCAGAAGTCCGAATACCAACCGGGAATCCACCCCATTAACGAACCTTTTCCTTCACAAAAACCGAAACTTTTCCATGGAGAAATCACCTCTTTCTTCCTTTCCAATCTTTCTGTGATTCTCGCACGCACGCCCCTCGCATACATACCCGTGAACTACGGGTATAACATTCTTCCTCTCTTAGAAACATTCGCCCGAATGTTCATTCTAAGTCTCAAACATACGCGCGCCAAAGATAGTCTTCACTTCTATACTTACGAAACAATCCCGCCATACCGCCACGTAAAAATACCGCAAGAACATACTTATATCCAAGTCTACGAGGAAACACCTCTAACATCACCACAAAAATACCACTTTTGTCACTTTGTCACGAGCCTAGCTCCGACGACCCAACAAATGGTGCCTACCGGTCATGCGATCACGGGCGTCCGGCCGCCGTGACACTCAACCCTTACCACATTTACGACATCGCTTTAGTTTCCAAAACTCGGGTTACTATCTCTTTACGTGGGTATCATTAATCGGGAACATTCGATGGATCTTCGATACTTTCCGATCATAACAATACGAAAGACCGGACGCCCCGCTTCCTAAGTCGGACGGCAAAGCTAACATATAGGCAACCTCGCCTATTCTTCATATGAACTCTTAAAGGCCCAAAGTAACTCAAGCAGTTCATCTTCGTTTCAAAACTCGCCACACCGTCCGGTGGTACTTTCAAGAAGACCGACCGCCAACCCAACTCTAAGCGCCGCCGCCGATCATCCGCACGATTCCTCCGAGCTGCCGTAACTTCTTCTAGACGCAGCTTTACCTATCCACGTCACCGGAACAAGCTCGATCCAACTATCCGAACCTTGCCAACATCGAACCAATCGACCGCAACTTACACTTCGCCTCTACAAGGCTTCGTAAGGCGACATCCGAACACCGAAATGGTAGCTTAAACGCTTCCTCCACAGAGACAACAATCCTCGCAACAACCCCGAAATCCACACACGGCCTCGGTGGCGAACGCGATTTCGAGACTCACCAGTCCTAACCTCGCTGGTAAAACTTCCGAAACAAAAACAGCCGTAACTGGCTCCACTGCTCGCCATAAGGCGAAGGTAGGCACCCTGCAGCCTTACAACTTTTCTTCTCGATAAATCAACATCGCCGAGTGAACGGGTCTCGGTCAAGAACACGACGGCTGCTCTCATCGATCGACCACCGGTCGAACGCATCCACGAACTCGCACGCTAGTTAACTAAAC
This sequence comes from Przewalskia tangutica, assembly GCA_029844215.1. Classification (NCBI taxonomy): domain Eukaryota; kingdom Viridiplantae; phylum Streptophyta; class Magnoliopsida; order Solanales; family Solanaceae; genus Przewalskia; species Przewalskia tangutica. The sequence continues at coordinate 153,739 of JAQGDG010000408.1, forward strand.
TCGAGCCTAACACCCTCGTGACCCTACCACAAGTGACCACCACAACCAGACCCCACCACCAAACATGCCGCGGTTGACCCGCAACGTGGCCTCAACCCGACCCGCAGCGCGAAATACCATCTCCCAAGGAACAATCTCTCAAACACGTTACGAAACCTAGCGGCCTTCTTAGCTCAACTACCCTCTTTCCTTCCACACTACTCGTGGACTTATCCCACTAACATAGCTCATGTGCACTATGCACTCTATAAGTCAAACATAATATACGCCTTTACTCGAGATGGCTTTTACCTCTAAGGTCTCTACGTATAACACTCTAAGGCTCACACCTTCTCTATCCCCAAAATCTTACTCGGTTAACCCACCATGATTTCTAATCACAACTAACACATCGCTATCGTAACATAGCACTTAAGGTATACTCACCTTGAAAGTTACCGGACCTTGTCGCTCGCCCTCTTCTTGCCCTTGTTAACCCGTCGATCTCTACGCTTTTTCGCCTGTCACATAAGCCCGCATACGGCCATGCTCAAGCCCAATCAAGAATTACTCTTGCACAACCTCTCTTGGTAGTCATCCGCACTCGTGGTACATCGGTATAATCTCTCGGTAGCCAAATCCATAGCTAGTAATGTGGTCGCTTTCGCAATCTATATTCATTGTTCGGCCGTGGAACCGAGGTTCAAATATCATGGACGCAGTAGGAACCGCCGCCGCCAGGTAAACTCTGCTGGGCTAGTGACGCAGCAGTAATCCCCGAACGGCATCACCCTAGGTAATGATTGGGCTTTGTGCTCGCAACCTTCTCAACTCAACTCGCAGACTCCCGCCGCCCGCCTCTCACCGCTCGGTTGCCTACGCGAGGCATAACGATAAGTGGAATGAATTTCGCCGTAGGTCCAACTTACAACACGGCTCTAAGGCACGATCTCAGAGTGAGAAGAGTAGAAACGATCCTAAATATCCTATAGCCTCCTCGATTGTGGTGTGGTGCAAAACACGATAATCAAGACTTCATGAATACGGTCCAGACACTTTCCGAGGATTAACTGCTCGATACCACTTTTGTCACGACCGATTCCGGTTCGTGATCGTGCCTACCTGGCACCCTAGTGATACAACATCGTAGTAATCGGAACATAAAACAATACAAGACATATTATGAAATATGAAACAATAACTGAGAAAAACTTGTCTTTCGCATATATATAAATAACAACTTTTTCCAACATGCACGCTTTAATCCTTACAAACCCCGCCACAACAAGATTACATGCACCTCTAAGAAATGATATTATAACAACGGGCGGGACAGGGCCCGCCATACCCGAATGTAAACACCTACAACAACAGGGACTATACCATCGATAAGCCTCCGGAGAAACGGGCTTTCCCACACGCCGAATCAGGACCCTAAGAGCGAGGATCAATGATAGGTGTACCTTTACCGGCATGAACGCATGGCCCAAGGAGGTCGCATAACAAAAATTTGTGTATGTGAAACTAAAAATACCGTAAATGAAATCATAATAGTCTATAAAGCGAGACATGTATTGATAACCAAACTACAGCTTCACATAATAAGCATGTCAAGTCGTGACTCACGCCCTCAAGTCATCACTCAAATATAACAACGGGTCTCACGCCCACAACATCAATCATGCCCGTGGAATACCTTCATCACTGACTGCAGTTTATGATATAAAAGCACCAAGGAACACACAAGAACACCAGGTCCCACGTGCCATAATAACACGTATGTGGTAAGTCACGAAGGCATAGCCGAGCTACTAACACCTACACACCAACAAGGTCATGAATCAGATCATAAGATCTGCTTGCACCGTCACATGATCAAAGTCGACCACTTGCCCGCAGCATCTAATGTGCGCGTTTAGCCTCGAACTTTCCGCACTCGCATAGGCCAATCAGATCGGCCCGCATGAGGTATAACCCCGCGTCGAGGTAGCTACTCCCAGCTGCCCTGACTCGCCGTCCGCACGCCACAAGGACCGCATGACCACAAGGCGCGTCTGAACCTCGAACTCCCGCAGCTCGCATAGGCCCTGATCCGCATGAGGTAGTCTAGAATCATAGGTCAATCGACCCGCCTGAGTCTACCCAGCATCGGAGGGCAGCTTAACCCCCGTAATCATCTCAAGAGATTAGTGATGTATAATACTATCATAACAAAATTATCGCTAACCAACATAAGCACAACAAAGAAAAACCCTTTACACAAACATCACAAGATACTAACACACGTGGCATCCTAGCATGTTTACTTATCAAATCAACAATAAGGTATTACAATGCTATCACAAACCAACACAATCAGTTATACACACCGTACTTTCTACTATATGCTAACAAGTTCGGGTTTTATCCCAAAGTACTTCATACATTAATCGTTATACCCCGTAGTTCTGTGGTATGTATGCGAGGACGCACGCACGAGAATATCAATGGCGTAAAGATGGAAGGAAGAAAGAGGCGATTTTTCCACGGAAAAGTTTCCTGGTTTTGTGAAGGAAAAGGTTCGTTAATGGGAATTGGATTCCCGTGATTTGGTATTCGACTTCACGAATATTAGAGAATTATGGAATTTTATTTTCGAAAATGGTCACGCGTGGGCCCGGGAGAAATTTACTGGCTTTGTAGACCCTTTGTTTTCGAGATTTTGGCCATTATGGATATTTTCTAAGATGTTTTATTTTGGGCCAATAGGAGGGTGACACGTGTCACCCCGCCTAGGTGGCTTAACCGAATGGCATTTGTGCACAACACCCTGCTAGAGTCGCCGACGAAACGCTTTACATAACTTCGAGGAAAATTCATTATGTCTTTTCTTATTTTTTGCGGATTTTTCCGAGAGACGGAACATTTTGGATCAACGGAGGGTGACGTGTGTCACCTCACATTGGAAGTTAGTGGGGCGCTTAGGTAGATCAGTGTGGGCAAGTTGTGGGTAGATATTTGTGTAGATATTTGTGAGGGTTTTAAGGAGTAGGGACTAGGGGCACTTGGGCATATCTTGGCCCTACACTTGCCTAGCACTTGGCCAGATCTTGGCCATTGGTTGGCCTTGGCTTGTGCTATAAATACCCTCTAAGGTTGAGACTTCTTCATCCAAAATGCCTAAGTCTTGAGAGCCTTCCCTCCCCTCGTGAGCCCCTGGCCGAGAGTTCCCCTGCTGGTAGGCCTATGGTAGCCACCCCTCCTATGTGGTGTACTGGGTACCCCCTACCTAGTTTGTTTTCATATAATACCCCCTCTTGGTAGAAATACTCTCAAAAGTATTGTTATAATGCCCAAATTACCTTAGTCAGATACCTTGTTGTATTCTAAGGTTATACCTATACGAAAAGCCCGTAAATACTATTATACTTCCCGTCAATACAAAACCGAAACCCTAGGAAAATTTCCATAGTCCGTTGGGTATTGTGTAGAAGTTGGTTAGAACTTCTAAGGTGGTTTAAGCGGGTTGAGCGCCGAGTCGAGCTTGCCGCTAAGGATCGACATTTATACTTGGATAATTATGGGCTTATCGAGGTAATTATCTTGTCCCCTATTGTAATTGGATATTACATGTTGTAGGAATATATAGTTGAAGTATACTATATATATAGTGCTGAACTTAATGTTGTGGCAATGTCCTTCGACTTAAGCTCAATAATAAGAAACCTTTTCGAAGAAGAGCATCGAATCGTAATTACATAGGATCAGACAGTAGACTTGTGTAGCTTTCTGTGAGGTAGAATTGTGCACGCCCGGTTAGACGTATAACCCCCGGTTGGCTTGATAGCCGCCCGATAGAGTGAGGAGATTTACGCTGTCATGGGGGAGGTGTCGAATTTTCTTAATGTTCTACGATAAGATCTAGATGTTAATAAGCGCCTTGTGGCCTTATAGGTTGAAGTACTACGTGTGGCGTTCTACTTGGCTTAAGGAGCAGCTGACGGCTTGAGGTACTGGAGCGCTTTGCTATTAGTCGATAATCGTCGCGAGGTATGCGAACCTCTTCTCATCTCTTCTAGCATGATATGTGTGGAACTATGTAGTGCGGTGAGATCGCATGTGCTAAATGTCTTCGATGGGTTTAAAACATAAAGTGTTATAACGGCTTTATGGGAAGTTGGTTATAACAGCTTTATGTAGATAAGAAAACACTTTGTGGTTTTTAAAAGGTAAATGATTTGTTTATAATCGCTTGACGTGTGATTATAAAGACCAAGATTTCAAAAGATTTCTGAAATCGTTTTGAAAGAGAAGTAATACTTGGTTTTTTGAGAACTTAAGAGTTATACTAGCTTTATGGGAAGTTAGGTATAACGGCTTAAGAACGTTTTACTGATTTTGGAAATCAGGATGTGTATCGACAAACCATCGCAAATACATTAAAAGGAAATGTTTTGAATAATTAAGTATTATTAAAACCAGAGAAACTTCCATCCGCATAAGCTAAGATTGAGACAAAATGATATTTCTAGATCATGGTCAGTAATAAGATTGTTATAAACAAGAATATCCTACTCACATATAAGGCTTATGTTTCTCGATTGTTTAAAAGAGAATTATATTCTTAAATGAATAAGACTATGAACTATAAACCTTTCTAAAATAAGAACGTGAACATTTGAAATTAGGCAAACTTGGACGTTTGGAAAATAATGTTGTTACTTGATTTTACAAAGGTAAGAGTTTTGGTTTTCTTAAAAGGACAGTCACTCTATTTTATACTACGGGTATTGTGTGACTTATGTGAAAGAAACAAATCTTTTTTTAAGATTTTAATGTGTGAAGAACTTTGGGGATAGATACCCGAACTTGTTAGTAGAAAGTACCTTGTGTGAATAACTTGATTGTATTGGTTTGTGATAGCCTTGTAATACTTTCTTGTTGCTTTGATAAGTAAACGTGTTAGGATGCTACGTGTGTTAGTATCTTGTGATGTTTGTGTAAGGGGGTTTCCCTTGATTATGCTTATTAACTATCGTTATGATAGTATTGTGGCATTCATCTCTTAAGATGATTCCGGTTGTCGCCCTCCGTGCGGGTAGACTCAAAGTGTCCAGGACCATGATTCGAGAATACCTCATGCGGGTCCTGGGGGCCTATGCGGAGCTACGAGAGTTCCAGGTTAGTGTGCGTCCTTTATGGGCATGCGGTCCTTGTGGCCATGCGGACTCGAAAGTCCAGGACGATGCCGGGGAGTAGCACCGATGCGGGAATACCTCACGCGGTCGATGAGATTGGCCTATGCGAGCTGCGGGAAGTTCAGGACTGGACGCGCACATTAGATGCGGGCAAGTGGCGGCTTTGATCATGTGACGGTCTAGACGCATCTTACGATACGATTTATGACCTTGTTGGTATCGTAGGTGTTAGTAGCTCGGCCATGCCTTCGCATTTACTTGCAGTTTTATTAGGACACAGTGGGACCTGGTGTTCATATGTATTCCTTAGTGCTTGTATATCATAAAGCGGCAGTGAGGAATGTATTCCAAGGGCACGATTGATGTTGTTGGCGTGAGACCCATTGTTAATTTTAGTGATGACTTGAGGGTGTGAGTCCCTGACTTGACATGACTGCTATTTACGGCGAATCAGCTGTAGTTCGGGTTATCATACATGTCTCCCGCTTCTTTGTATGGGACTATCTATGATTTCATTTCACGCGTGATTTATTTTTAGTTTCACATACTCGGTGCGACCATGTCAGGACGACCTCCTTGAGGAGCTTCTGTTCATGCCGCGCAGTTGAGGTACATCGCCGTTGATCCTAGCTCCTGTGTCGCGCCAATCAGTTGTTTGGGAAGCTCCGCTTTCCGAAGGTTTATCATGCCGTATAGTCCTCCCTCTGTCGAGTAAGTGTTTACATCTCGGGGGTTTGGCGGCCCCGTCCCCGCCATTGTGTCGTGGATTATTCTTAGAGGTCTGTAAAGTACCGCTTTATTTGTGAAATTTCGGGTTGGTAAAAGGATTAAGCTGTTCATTTGTAAAGAGTTGATGGTTATATATATCACGCGACGCAAGTTTTTCACGTGATTATTGTTTTATATTCTGTTATCTCATGTTGTTGTTTTATGTTCCGCATGATTATTCTGACAAATGTTGTGTCACTACAAGTGTGCCCTGTAAGGCATGATCCGCCACGCCCGCTTCGGGTCGTGACAAAGGAGTGGTATCAGAGCGCTTGAAATCCTCGAAAGTGTCTACGCATCATCTGATTCAAGAGTGGAGTCTGATTATCGGTGTGTTACGCACCACGCATAATCGTGGGCTATAGGATATTTAGGATTGGATTTCTATTCTTCTCACTGCTGAGGTCGTGCCTTAGAGGCAGGTGTTTAAGTGGACCTCTAAACGTATTTCTTTCCCTACCGTTATGCCTCCGCATTAGTGCGCAACCTGGGCCCAGAGGCGTGCAAAATGGGAGTGGAGTCAAGCAGTAGAATCTGACGTAGGGTCATGTAGAGGGCACAGCCCAATCATTACCTAGGTAGTGCTCTCATTCGGGGGATTTCATGACGTTACTAGCCCCAACAGAGGATTTAAGAAATGGCGACGGCGGTTCCTACCTGCTGACCATGATATGTGAACGCTTCGGGCCTACCTGACCGAAACCGAGAATATAGATCGCAAGAGACAACCTTGTTACTAGCTATGGATTTGGCTACTGCAGAGTATACCGATGTATCGCGAGTCTTGATGACTACCTAAGAAAGGAGTTGTGCTAAAAAGAGTAATTCTTTAGTTGGGCTTGAGCATGGCTCGTATGCGGGCTTATGCGCAGGCCGAGAAGCGCAGAGATCGACGGGTTAACGGGGCGAGAAGAGGCGGGCTTGTGGAGTCGCCGGTAACTTTCAAGGTAGTATACGCGAGTGCACTGTGTTACGATGGCGATTGTATTTAGTTAGTGATTAGAAATGGTAGATGGAGTTAGCAGAGAGTAAGATTTTGGAGGATA